>APFE030167498.1:107176-128984 GCA_000404065.3 Pinus taeda
ATATATATATACTATTTTTTACTATTAAACCCAATATTCATTAGGATAAAGGAAATATATCCATTCTAGGAAAGAGTCATTGTGGACTTAGTCTTATGTTATCATAATCTTTGCTCTATATTACCAAGGTTACAAATCTACAGGAAATGGAATGAATAGTTTCGAGAATAAACATTGCAAGCCAAATTACAACAAATTTATATACATAAACATAAAAATGTGCGCAGCATCTCACCTTGAGTGGCCCCCCTCAAGGATTGGCGTGTGAATTATTTTTGAATCACCACACCTTTAAGATATAATCATGGATAGGAAAAATCTTGAATGTGGTTGTTAAACAAGGAAAAACTATTGTAAAGTGTCAACAAAAGGATAAGAAATTCTCCCCAAAATATTAGGATATCCCTATGTATATAAATGAGTATGGTACTTTCTTATCTCAAAATAAAGTGTTAGAGACCCTTAAATACATCTTTACAATTATGGTTACAATGAACTTTGGAGTGCTACGATCCATGGTAAATGTAGGTTTCTCAAATGTGAGGGGTTATAAGTGCAACCCCCAATTTGGGATTTTCTCCCCAATCGACCTAGAATTTCCCCAATGTTACACCAAACATTAGATAATTTGGGGTTTCGCCCTTTATTAAAATTATAGCCTATAGTTTTAGATAGGCTATTCCGTCCTCCCATAGAAAATTAATCCATTGGGGTTATTACAAAAACTAAAATAGTTCATTAATGTGCAACTCAAAGTGTTGGGAATAAGCCATCCTCATCTCACCCCAATGGCATGTGGAAATATTGGATTCTTCCAATGAAAATATCTCAGTCCATGTTACAACTACCCAAAGAAAATCGCTATAAAAATCCAACTATTAAAGTCACTCGATCAATAAATGTCAAGGAATATCAAAAACTTTATAAAATCCACAAGAAACAACATGTTTTTTTGGTAATGCTCAATCCATCGAGTATCATTCCTTAATGTGACAAAGAAATCAAGAATTTGGTAATCTCAACAACAATTTAATACGTATTCCCTAAAAATTATATATATTTTCATATCTTGATAGATGGCCATCATAGTGGAGTGAAGATAGGCCAATATATGTCCTATTATAATAATTCAACAATATGCAACTACTTGTGATTAATGCATCACCTATCTTATAGAATGGATAAATAATATCATGGTTCCAAGAGGGTGGAGAAAATGAAAATGACTTAGAAAGTGGTTGAGGCAAGAGGTTTCACACTATGAGTCAAACATTCAAATTATAAGCCTTCATTATCTCTTGCCTTCTTCACCCACAATTTAATAGAATGTTTCTAGGATTTATATATAGGTGGAAGAATTCATCAAATGAGTCAAGGGACACACAAATTAGGTAATTGGTTGGGAATTTGATATATTTGGATGCATAATGAGATCATAAATGATGAACATGGATACTTTTCCAAACAAAGTCTAGCTAAAGGCTTTGGCTAAATGGCATGAGGCATGGAAAAGTTTAATCCTTTATTTGAATATCAAATGGTGTTTCATCATCCTATTAAGAGAACAATATTTGAGGTGGGTTATTACTACTAGTTCAAGGTAATTCACTATAGACTTGTGTGTTATATTTATATTCATTCTTCCTCAAACTATTTGGTAATTATAAAAGTCCAATGACATTGACAAAATTGTCATGTGTGAGGAGTGAAAACTTCTGATAGAACCTTATTTTGCACATAAAATATAGGTACACGCTATGATCATGGAAAAAATATGAAATTTGTAAACTTACTTAGAGTCATACTAAGAAATAATTGATAGGTATATATAGCCTTATGTCACTTAATGAAACATTGTATAGAGAGATCCCTTAATACAAGGTGCAAACAAGGAGCAAAAGACAATCATTCAAAGGGAGGCAAAACAACTACTTAACAAAAAAGAATCACATCAAAAAATACAAAAATGTAACAAGTAATAACTAAATAGAAGAAAGAGATAATATGAAGGAGACTAAATAGTGCCCTTGTATCAAAGATATTCCAATCTTTACCAGGTGAGTAAACAATCAGTAAAATGAAAGAAAGGTTATAGCAAAAAAACATGAAACCTCATATTTCAAAGATGAAAAATTCCACTTTATATATAATTAAGGGCTTCAAATACAATCACATAAAAAATTTCCACTCTCTCTCATATTATTTTAACCAATGATTGCTATCAATTGTAAATAAATGAATTAAAATTTTTTAAAAGTCTTACTAGTACTAATTTGACTGCCTTAAATTGTACCTATGCTACTCTTAATGGTCCAAAATCCAATATCACCACTTAATATAGAGGGTTATCTCTTTAATTTATGGAATCTACTATCAAAATGTAATGTGCCTTATGGACTAATTACCCAAGGAGGATAAAATAACATATCCAACCCCATAGGCTATAGTCATTGATAAAGGGGAAACCCATTATCTAATGTTTTAGGGTAACATTGGGTAAGTTTTCTGTAGTAGGGGAATAAATTAGGAATCGTGGGCTACGCTTGTAACCCATCACACATATTTAAGGATAAGAACCCCTTAAGTAAATATATAAATAATAGAGAGTTATAATCAATTAGTCATCATCAATTTTCATTAGAATATCTTCGTTTTTCTTGAGCTGAGGCTCTAAGGGTCTTAAGACCCCTCTTTCATTTGTCTATTTTCGGTGGAGGTGATCCCACCCTAAGTAGTCACCTTATTTATCTAGCTTGTTACACTGTACTCCCTTGAGGTGACTAAGGTCTATTTTAGCCACCAAGGAAGCAATTTGTTGTGGTCATGTGTTTGGTCAAAAAACCCTTTCAGGAGCGTTGAGAGGTCTATCTATGGTATATATGGTAGTTAAAGTTTTTTGGGAAGTATTTCTCTTAGGGTACATTTGCACTCATATTTTATTATATTGATAAACAAGGCTATGGACCCCGTCAAAAGGCTCTGAAACCTAAGAAGAATAGTATGGTCCCTCCCTCAACCAAACAAAATTTTTGTAGGTGGTATATAGGGTCAGCCTGAAGCAAGTAGACCTCATAATAGTGGTTCCTTCCTTGATGAGGATAACAGGATAGCCCCTTTCCATTTTACAAGGAAATGTATACCTCATTCAAGGGGTTAGTGAGCACACATATAACATGACATTGGATCGAAAGAGGGCTTTAATAAGCCCTAACCGACAATCTAGAATAATAAGATCAATGCAAGAGATTACTCCGACTGTAGGAGGAAACTTGAAGAAAGTTTGAAGAAGTGCAAATGAAGCAGTAGATAGACAATGAGTTTTTAACTTCTCTAGTAACCATGTAGTTAAAAAATGCTAGTGTGGGTTATATTTAGAATGTTGTTGGTATATAGTAAATTGATAGTACAATCAGAACTATATTGGCAGAAAATTTATAATTTTCATTGGATTAATTCTGATTTCTTGAATAACCCTATTGTTGTTGAAAACATTTATATTTGTGCATTAAGTAGAAGGACGCCTATTGTTATATGAATGTGCACTACTATTCTATAATACTTTTTTATTTACTAGACACCCTAGTAAAAAAGATACCCTAAGGGAAAAATCCCCTTAGGACATCACACATGTTATCAACCACCTTAATAACATAAGGAGGCTTACATTCCACTGAATAGACCCTTATACCTAAAATATCCCTTCAACTTGTGAGAGTATTATCTCTATTGAAAGAATTCACTAAAATGAAGAATGCATTCTATAATGCAAAATAGAATTAGGATTGTCCTTAATCAATTTCTTCAACATTGGATATAATTAATCAACAAAATAATAGCATCACATAATTTATGAATATCAAGGGGAACATGTTAACTAAAATTGCACACACACAAAACAAGAAGGTGGGGTGTCAATACTTTAGAACAAAATTAACAAAAACTTTGGACTTTGGCCTACAAATTGCAAATTCACCTAGGGAAAACTTTTATGTTATTTCTCTTTTGGTTCAATTAGCACTTCATATGTATCCATTCTAGAAGAAATTCAATATTTCAATTTTTTACCACAATAACTTTCGAAATGAAATGAAATAATATTAACGAACTTTCAAGACCAAAGAAAGGTCAAAGGGACTCAAGAATATAGTTAGTATGACAAATCTCCTGAAAAGGAACAAATATAGGCTAGTTATAACGCAGGAAGAAAAAAAAGAAAAAAATAGGAGGTTTTAACCAATGAAATGAAGCTTGTAAAATGCATATGAGATAGTCAAGAAGAATAGGAGCACTTAGAAGAATCAAATTAGTCTTAGTGTCATCACTCGAAGAATATTTAATGTTGTTGATTATGGGGTCATATTTTATTATGAAGCATTTGGGAGAATTTATTAAGTCATTTTCTATTAATAAAAGTTGTTAATTTTTCTATGCAATATCCTATATAGAGTTTCTATGACTACATTTTTCCACTTGACCTCCTATTACTTAGGTAATTTATTACTTTAAACAAGTAAGCCTACATCGTAAACCATGTCGTTTTGGTGCATATACTCCCCAAGATGTAAACCAAAAAAGTTGTCTCAAGTCTTGATCATATGTCTAAAATTCAAATATCTTTGTCCTTGACCCTAGATCACATCCCATGCACTTGGGGTTGATTCTCATTAAAATTTCAAATTATCTTATTAATTTACATCGCTATTCAAATTATCTTATAATTCTCATCTTAAATTTTGTATGATAATATTTTGTCAAAACTCAAGAACTTTATTTTGTCAGGCATATTTTCCCTATACTTTTTATCCATCATAAAAAATATATCCCATGTGCATTGATGTTGTTCAACTCATATTTTCTTTCATCACAAAAGACAAAGAAAACGAAAAAATTGAAAGCTCTCTTCGCATATTATTATGACTTGATTATTTGACAAGCTCTTTTCAACAAATAAATATTTTTTCATCGGCTAGAACAAGCACTTTTCCTTAGTCCATATTAAGATATACAAAGAAAATGAAGCATAATTTTGGTCTAGAAAGGTGAAAGGAGGGAAAAAAAGTTATCATGGTCCAGAGGCTTACACAACTTGTTGCATATCATAGGTCAGACAATTCAACTATTATTATAAATTGGTTATTTTACTAGTGCCTTCAACAAATAATTACTTTTTCCTTGTGAGGAAAAAGATCTTAGTAAAGTATTTCCCCGATATTTATTGTGACATACATTTTTTTAACCCTCTTATAAATATTATTATGGATTGTAAATTCATGTACTTGGTGCTTAATTAAAAATGATGAGTGGTTGAAATGGGACATGGATTTAGATGTCTATAGTAGGAGGAGTTGCATGAAATCCTAGTCTGCATTTGAGTCATCACCAAATACCCTATTAGAAGACATGGGCCTACTGCAAGTAGGTAATGAAAGATGTTGGCTTTTGATCAGAGGATGAGTCTGCAAGCCACCTTCTGGGAAGTATTAATAGAGTCAACACATAAGAAGAATTGGGCTAGGTAGGACATTTAAAAAAGAAGGGAGTGGTGTACTCATTGGTCTTGTACAACCTTGCATGCATTAGGTTTTCTCAATATTCTTGGTGGAATAGTTTTCATGGGTAGAAGTCTATAATGTGCCTATATTATGGTGAGGCCTAAGCATGTTGTGTGTAGAATTCTAGAAGAGATTTCAATGGACTAGGCATGCTCTATGATAGCCAGATGGGAAACCCATGAATAATGTTGTCTAAGAATTCACCATGTCCATTTTTCTATGTTCTGGAGCATGAAAAAACAATTAGAGACTATTCTCATTGAGAATTACTAAGAGGTTGAGACAACCCATAGATAGAGATTTGATAACATGTAGTGTGGTATAAGGGGGTTGTGAAGATATGTGTGAGGTTTGATGACAAGATACTGAAATGTGTGGTCTTATTCATACAATAGAACATAGCTGAGAACCTCCTTTTTTCCTTATCTCCCTCTCCAAAAATGGAATTGAGACTCTATGTGTTGTTATTGAAACCCTGTGACATTGTGGTTGTTGAATTAAAAGCCATTTTGGTGCAATGGGTGGGAGTTGTTGAGGAAAATACCTCCTCTCACTTTGAATATAGCTCAGTGATGGTTAACTACATGAAAAAGTGCAGTGCAATATTCCTACGGTTGGGTGGAGATCCAATCTTAGTTCCCGTAATTATGCATAAGATAAGTTTGCATTCATGTTCTTGTGAATTTTAATATGATGTATATGTTTTTCATGTGGAATTCAATGCTTATATTAACACTGAGGAATGTGATTTCTTGTAAGAATATTGAATATTGGTTTCATGTGTAATTTATGAGGAATGGTTTGATCCCCATATTTAAGTCTTAAACTTGAATTTATCCCAATTTTCTGGATATATGAGTTGTGTAAATCTCATTGTTACTACAAGATTGATATGATTCTAAGATTTCTTGGGAGTCAGAGATGCATAAATCTCTATTTTCAATTGAAACACCATATCTCATAGAGTGTTAATAATAGGCAATGTATAAAGTGGAAAGCTCATGAGGGACAACCTTGTCGATGGTATCTCACAGGCCAAATATTTATACACAAACATATTTCCTTGTGAATTGCACCAAAGTTTACAAGAAGCAATGAAGCAACTATGTACAGAGGTTGCCTAAGATTATAGTATATAATATATATATTATATATATTTATATATATATATATCTATATATATGATATCTTCTCTATATATATTATATTATTATATATATATTGTATTTATATTATATTATATATTATATATATATATATATATATATATATATATATAGATATGAGCTTGGGTTGGGCGAAAATATTGATAAGTTAGAATGCTAATGAGGGACCCCCCTTATCTCTCCATCCCTCATGGTGGGTACTACCTCTCATTATATCAATTCAACTTGGAGGAATGTTTGACGTTGATTTAATAGCATGGAACCAATATTGGAACCATAAGTGAGGAACCCCGCCCCACTCCCCCCGCCCCTATCATGACATCATGAGGAGGGAGGAGGGTTTTCTCATTCTAATTTGTGCCATTGGTTTCCCTAGATTACCACAACCATCAAATGGGAGGGACTTCAGGGTATCATGACCTTGATGATTTTTTTTTGTGCACAATGTGTTTTGGATGAGAGATGAAGGTTGAGACTAAAGGTCAATGCAACAAGCAATGAGAAAAATTACCATCTCATGCTTGAGAATTGGTGAAAACATTTAAAACATAGAATTATCTTATAACGTAAAATTCATGCTTACAGGAGATTTGGAACCCTAGTGGGACCTAGGCCACCTAGAAAGATAACACATATTCATGGTGATGTGGCATCTAGGAAGACTACCATGTGGCATCTTCCAATGGCCATTTTGGGGGGTAAAGTGCCCCAAAATAATATAAAACATGGAATTCCCAGTGCAAGCCATGTGGATGGATGATGTCAACATGATGTGAGAGTGACATCACATAAGGTGATGCCAGCATGATGTCAAAGTAGGTCACCTTTGGTTGGTATCATATTAATATTTCCATAGAGAATCAATGATGTAAGGGTGAGATTAATGGATGAGATAGGAAATAAATATGACAACTATTACAAAATCCCACAACCTTAGTGATTTATGAGTCAAGAGGGGAAATCATGGCATTGGTGATTTATGAGCTGAGATCAGAAATGGGTATAGCACTTGACAAGGACTTCTCCACCTCGAGACCTCAACAAGGTTGGAAGGGTTCACTAAGGGAACAAGCTGAGGAGTCAGGGCCAATCTGGGAAATCCTCTCGTTGATTAGTGAGGAGGTATTTCCATTTCACCACAGTATTTTGTAAAGTCATTATGGTAAATTTCATATTAAAATTAGCGTCCTAAGGAAAAATAATAAAATAATAGTTAAGAATTTTGGAGGGAAAAGAAGAAAACTATTTTTTTCAACTACTTTTGACTTATATCCTTGTAGGTTTACTCAAATTTCAAGTGTAGACACTCATTGGATGCATAACTAAATTCTTCATCGAACGAGTATTCATTATGAATACTTTTGAGAATACCCACATTGATAAAAATTGAAGATACATTAAGAAACGTGTTCAACATGTTTTTTAATGTATCTTCAATTTTTATCAATGTGGTTATTCTCAAAAGTATGCATAATGTATTCTCTTTGGATGTGGAATTTAATTACACATCCAATGAGTATCTACACTTGAAATTTAAGTAAAACTATAAGGAGATAAGCAAAAAATACAATGAATTTTTTATTTTTTTCCCTCCAAAATAATTACATCTACCTCTTTTCGAATTTAAAGAATTTTGTTTGGTTTACATTTATGTATCTAAAAATTTCATGGGTAATTTTAGGCTGAAATTTATTTTAATGGCCCCATAACATCTTGAGGAAATGTTGAAGGGTCGAGATGGAATTATATGGGAATTCAATGAACTACAAGTTGTGAAGGGTGGAGTTTCGAGGTATGGTATCAGATGCCATGTACATGTGTGCCCATGTGGAGATGATATGGCATGAGATGGAGTGCCACATGGGTACCACATGGAGACCACATTAATGACACATGGCAGAATCAGTTACATCACAAGAGGTTATTGATTGAATCTTTAAATGGCCATACCTTTTGATCTGAAAGTTTTATTGAGGACAAATTGATATTGTTGAAAATCTCTAAATGAAGCAGTTGTAAAGGTGACATTTATTTTAGGTTTTGAGGAGTTCAAAAAATGATGAAATTTGTATATCCATATCCATAATGGGACATTGGAGGCTGATTCAACAATAGTGACACCTCCCTTTTGTCTTGGTTTTTACAAGGTGGATGAGAGGGTTTGCTACAGAATAGTGTCAGAGAATGATTTAGTGCTTGGACTTAAATGGGTTGATGAATGAGTAAAGTGAACCTAGAAGAATATGTCAAAGAGCTCTAGCACAAAATACAGTAGATGCAAGAGAATATTGTTGTGTTTTGTTGATGGCATTTGATTTGTGGAATGCATGTTGACCAAAATGATGTTTTTAACTTGTTTATTTATTTTGAAACATGTACTATTATCACCCCAAAAATGTTCGCCTAGAAATTTCTTACTAGGTGAATCGAAATACACCATGTAGGATTAATATTTTCATGGTGAAACCCACTTTCAGCATGGGAAATAGTTTAGTAAACCATTTTTCTAAATTATTTCTCATTGAAACCTAAAAACCCTATGAGAATAATTGAATAAATCATAACTTATTTAATTTTCTCTAGAAATAAATATTAAATTATTATTTCATATTTATTTGTTAATTACTTTTGACATAACCACCTTGGAATAATCAAATAAACCATTACTTATTACTTATTTATTATTTTCATTATGAGATAATTACTAAACCATTATTTAATAATTATTTCATTATTAATCCTCACAAAGTGATTAATAAATCATTTTTCTTTGTTAATTACTTCAACCACTTTCTAATTAAAGATATTTGACAATTTTGAATATCTTTTCCCTTTGAAAAAATATAATAAAGTATTCACAACGACTAGATTTTGATTCAATGAATAATATTTTATTATTTTCTACTTCCTAATTTCACTCAATGTTTTTCTATAAATAGAGGGTTTTTTGTTTCATTCTTCATATTGATCATTCTCTTCATCACCACTATCGTCTTGTCGCATTTGAGCTTCCACTTGATTTCAAGCTATTTTTCTATTTTTTTTCCCATTACAAGTTGAGAGAGAGAAACAAATCATTGAAGCATAAAGATGTCAAAAGGACCCATCCCATGGAGGAAGATCTATATACCCAAGTTTATAAGTTCCCCTCACTAGGTGTATCATTTCTCTTAATAAGACTTTCTTATTCATATGATCGATTAGGTTGCTACACTTTTATATTTTTTGTTATATCTTTATGGTTGTACACGATCTTTTGTTGCAGGGTATTTCTTTGCTTTTCATTGCATATATAAAGCATAGGCAATGATATTTTGTTGTTAGGGTCACTCATTACGAGTGACTTAAGTGAAGCATTTTTGTTACACATACTAAGAATTTCATACTAACAAATGGTGACTCCATTGGTGTAGTAATTGAGAACCTTGGTGACTATTTTTTCAACTATCGTCAATTTTTTTTGAGTTATTTTTAGCCCTCTCAATCTCTATTTTTAGATTTATCTTCCTTTTTGGAAAACTTTTCACTTCTATTGGGGTTTCACATCTTTCCCCATGTCATAGGTACCAACCAAGTATGAGATGGAATAATCTAGGTTTGATATTCCAAGCGAGAGAAGTGGGAACATAGAACACCTTTTGATCCATTAATTGTGCCCAGCATAGTTTTTTACCCAGACTATGTGCCCAATACACTTTTCAGGTTGGTTTCTGCACTCTATAGTTTTACAAAAATTGTTGTAGTTTTTTCCAATTTTTTCAAGATTATTGTGTGTGTGCTGGGAAGGGTCTCTATTGCCTCCTAAGTCATCTCTAGGCCTATATTCACTTCGTAGTTTCTCATTTAGGAAGGAAAAATCCCCCTAGGGTTTCGAGTACACCTCCACCATTTAGGAAGAGAATTATTGAGTTGAGGAGTCTAGTGTGCAATAGTTTTAGACATTATTTTTTAGCCCCTTTGGAAGGTGTTTATAGCCTTTAAACATATTTTTACACCACTTTATTCCCTTTAGAATCTAGTGTGGTCTTGCCTCTATAGAATCCCATTGTGCATTTGTTTTTTGCAGCCTAGTGCCTGCCATTTTATAGCATTTCTACCCTTGTTTTTTGCTGGTTTTCTACACCATTTTAGTAGATTATTTCCTTTGGATCTCACTCCCTTGGAAATTAGATATTTTGGCCATTTTTTGTTTCCTTGAGTTTCTTTTTTCCCTCTTTTCTTTTGTTGCTTGATTGCCTTCTTGGGTGGGGGGTTGTGTGCTTCAATTTGTTTTTTATTTACTATACATTTTTAGTATTATTTATAGTGTATTCACTTTATTTAAACAACATTATCATGATCAAAAAATTCTCAATTAGCTCATCCACTTGACACATTTGTCACACACACACACCTTAAGTGAACGTGAGCTTGATTAATGCCACCAAGCCAAGACTTGAAACACTACACCTTAATAATTTAACTCACATAGATTAAGTCCATTTGGCTACCATGACCAAAACAATCTTTATAGTTAGGTGTAGGATTAGTGGGGAAGGCTTCCAATAACACCTATTTATCACCTACAACGAGACATAGAAAGTTGACATATTAGGGAGATTAAAATCCTTCACCATCCCATGGTCTAAAGCCATAGTGCTTCAAAAACTCGATTTAGAGTGGGTTAAGCTAGATCATGGTGGCAACATTTATCCTTAGGGCTACCGAACCAGTGGTAACAAATTCTATGTCATGGTTTATCACCAAGAAGCTCAAGACTCGACCAACCCCATGAGAAAAAGGTAACCTTAGTGGTCAATTGTAGTAAAACACCCTATAGGACTGGGTGTGGGAAAATATCTGGTTATGTACTCCACCTTTCTCTAGACAGCTCTTCTTGTGGGGATTAGATTCTATCAAGTAAGAATTATCTTGGGAGGCCATAGGAAATAGTAGAACTAGTAATTGTTTAAGGATTTAGATCACCTCTAGGCTAGAGGTTGTTTTTTCTTTGATAGGACATGTTTTCTTGAATTAAACTAGCATATCACTATAGTTAGTTTACACTTGACACCAATGTATTAGGTGTTTTCTTATTTTTTGTTACTCTTTTATCTTGTCATCACCCTTTACTCCCTTTATCCATATTTGTCTTAACACCATTTCACCCCTTAGGAATTTTTCGTGGAGACTTGGTGGCCTTCACCCTTGGTCTTATTTAGAACATCTCACTCCTTCTCATTGTAACACCCTACCCCCACATTTACCCAAGTTAACTGGCCTACTAAGGTAAACATGTGACGAAGATTTACTACTATAGGACTCAACCTCATAGATCATCTCAATGAAGTGGAATCGACCAACCAAAAACTTACTAACTTCCCTCAGGTCCTAGAGGACCCCTAAGGGTTAAACCACCCTTCTAGGTGCCAAGACTATGAGTTAACTTTTGTTTCACTGACTTGAACTGCCATTCACATGTACAATCTTACATCCATGCGATTGAAATCCTGTAGTCACATGCATAAGCCTGCAAGTGTGTGGCTACAGTATTTTTTCACATTTATGTGCCTGCTACAACAAAATTTATATCACCTTTTCAGGGCTAGACTCCAAGTCACTACTTAGAACTTGATGAAAACTTCCAAAACATTAAAGTACTCGAGCAAAAATACATCATGAACATGTAATTTATAGGTCATAAATACACATCTAAACATAGGGGGCTCATACTTATCTGAGAATCGTTAAGAAGGTGTGATGCCCTCTCACAATAGCTACATTATCATCTATTAGGTCATACATTCATTAACCATTCATTTAGTAATAAAAACATGATGAGAGCCATAATTAATGTTTGTCACAAAACCATGCTTATAACCAACATATAACCAAAAAATTAACAATGATAGAACAACCATGAAAATTACATAATAACTATCAAAGAGATGTAGAACAGTTGGTGAAGGAGTGCGCTATTAAGGCACTCCATATGTAAAGGTCACCAGTTCTAGTCTCGCCAATACCAAAAATCCAGCATGGTTTCCGCTGGTGCGACTCAGGCCGGGTGCGATCCCTGGGTGACATTGATGGCTTAGACGCCCCTGAGTCATGGCCTCTCAGCCATAGGATAAGAGTGATTTTCAAGATTCACCCACTTATCAATTAAAAAAAAAAATCACATAATAACTAGCACATTTGCTAATAAAACTAAAGAGGAAATATTCTTATTATTCATATGAAAAAACCAACAATCTTAAGGACTTCCACATACCACATGACCATAGATTAGGATAAACCAAATATTTCTTTTAGCCAATAAGCCCCATGCCATATTCCAAGCATGAATGTGGGATCTCATGGAATAAACCAAGAAAAATAAAACCAGTTCTTCCATAGGCCAAACCGCCTCAACCCTCAACCAATTTTTCCACCTTACGGTTCGGCATCACTAACCATCACCAGATCGATCTCTGCCAAAGTTGTCCAGGGCTCTATAATGTTTGTTCCAACCTTGATTCCAAGACTTGAAATTGAACCCACAGCTATGTTCGAGCTCCAGAGAGTTTATCCAACCAAGACTTCCAGTACTAGTAACTCAAGCCACCAAGGGCTCCAAATCATTTGTCCAACCATGGCTTCTAGGACTAGTAATTCAATCAAAGTTGTTACAGGGCTTCTAGAGCATTTGTCCAACCAAGCCTTCCACAAAATAGTAACTCAACGCACAACCATAACGAGCATGAGCACCAATCAAAAAACGAGAGGAAAAACCAACAACATCATGGCTATCCAGGAAATATAAATACTAGGCAAAATGACTGTCAGTCCAAGTCATCCTCCATGCCAATGAAAAAACATAACAAAATAACCGTATCCATATGCCATACATGCCAAAAATAGCAAGGAAATCATACATGCAACTTGGTTTACGCAAAGTAAACCGAATGTAGTTGTTGATCTCGATGTTCCCTTACACTTCCTAAATTTTCCTTTGCCTTCTTTCTCCAAATCCAAAGTATGCCCAAAATCCTCAAGAGTATGAGGAAGAGAGAATAGAGAGACAACTCTAGGCTAAAACTAACAAAAAGGCCATGAATTGATCCTCATAAAACTTTTTATCATCGAGGAATTTATGTTCCTCATTTTTCACTATTTTCCTTCATTTTCCTCCTCACTTGCAACATATGACCTTTCACCTTACTTTTTTCATATTTTCCATTATTTTCATAAATAAAATGCCAATTAATGCCACTTTTCCTTTTCCATTTCCTTTTCCAATTTCCATAGCCATTAATTAATCACTAGTGATCCCCATCACTGTGTTTCCACCCAACATTCAACTTGGAATACATGTCCCATGACCTTAGTCTTATTTTTCCTTTATTGTCTTTATTACATGGATTTTTAACCAGGGTTGTTACAGAAACCTCCCCCTTGGTGAAACACCATCCTTACTATTCAATAACACCTATAACCAGCAAGACCACTGAAAACCAAAACATACTACCCATGGATATTTATAACTTATCTCGATGCAATATTTGTAATGAACAACCAACTGAAAATAAAAAACAACGTAACCAACATGACAACATGGCAACCATACCACTTATTGGATCTTTATAGATAAAATTGATGACATATTTATATCATACATATTCATATATACACATAACTAAAACACAACAACAAAACATATACTAAAAGATATCCACTCAACAAGTGAATAAAAGGGTACATAGCCTGCATATGATCAACCATCTCCCATGTAGCTTCATCAAGCCCAAAGTGCTTCCATTTCACTTTAACTTGCTCGATTGCTTGATTCCAAAGCATGAACATATTTCAATGCAAAATGCACTAAGCTTATGGTTGGAGTTCTTCTCCAGCTTCCACCTGTAATATAAACCAGACAATCACATAATCAACTCTTTCACATATTGTTTAATCAATGACACATGGAAAACATCATGGAATTTCAATGTTAGAGATAATGCAAATCGGTAGGCTACTAGTCTATTCCTCTCAATAATATTGAAAGGAGCATAATACCGATGTCCCAACCTAGCACATGACCCAATCCTCAAGGATATCTTCTTGGGCATTATGTGCAAGTACACCTATTCCCCAACCTAAAACTCCTTAAACATCTTGTGTTGATTTGTATAACTCATATTCCTGTCCTATGCTACCTTTAAATTATTCTTAATAACCTACACTTCTTATTCCATCTCTACCAACATGTCTGGTCCAATTGACACCCTAATGACTAGATCATTCCAACTCATGGGAGTATTGCAATTCCACCCATAGAGTACTTGAAATAAAATCATCCTTAGTGACTCCTAATACCCATTTTTCTAAGAAAACTTCACTAGTGGAAGGTACTCTTCCCACTCCCATTGATGATGCTTAACATGTATTCTAAACATATCCTCTAAATCTTGTTGACCCTCTCTATCTGCCAATCTATATGTGGATGTTGAGTTGTATTGAAGGCCAACTTTGTCCCCAATCCTGCAATAAATTATTTCTAAACTAGAAGCAAACTTAGCATCTCTCTCTAACACAATATTCTTTGGAATACAACCTCACTATATCTATAATAAAGACCTGTGCTACCTAGCTAGATAGATGAGTTAACATCACTGGAATAAAGTGAGCTACCTTAGTCAACCTATCAAAAACAAGCATAATAGGATCATGTTATCTATATGTCCTTCGAAAAGTTGTATTGAATTCCATGGAAATGGCCTCCCATTTCCACTCTAGAATCATAATCAATTGTAGTAAACCACCTAGATGCTTACACTCTACCTTTACCTATTGACAATGCAAACATCTAGCCACAAACTCTACCACTTCCTTTTTCAAATTTGGCCAACATTGGAACTTCTTCACCGTTGTTAATGTTTTTTGATATCCATTATGACTTGAATATGACTTAATGTGAAATTCCCTCAAGATAATCTTCTTGATCTCATTGTTGTTCAACACATAGATCATGTCCCTAAACCTGATCAAACCATTTGTTGCAAGATCATAATCCACATATTGTTTACATGTACCCTATTGTAACTTGTGCTCAAGCTCCTCGTACATGTCATCATGTTGTCCTTCTTGTAAGAACTGATCCTATAAATTTGTTTCACAAGAACTCATAGGCGCTATATGATTTTCTTGCACTCTTATGCTAATAGCATCTATAACCTTATTCTCTTTACCCTTAATACACATGATCTCAAAGTTAAACTCACTGATCATGGCCAAGCATCTAGCTTTCCTGACATTCATTTTCGAATGATAAAATAAGTATTTCAACCCATTCTGATCACTCATCAAGATGAATCGTCTACTAAGAAGATAAATGCTTTAGACCTTCAAAGCATGGATGATCACTGCCAACTAAATATCATGTGTCACATAGTTTTGTTCATTCACATTCAATTTCCTTGATTCATAGCATACCACCTATCCTTCCTGCATCCTGAATCCACCAAGTCCTTTCTTACAAGCATTTTTACACACCACAGACTCTTTATTCAGATCTGCAATCTTGAGAACTGGAGTATTGGTAATAAATTGCTTCAATTGTTCAAATCTTGTTGCACATTCCTCTATCCATTCAAATTTCCTTCCTTTTCTTTGCAAGGATGTAATATGATAGGTAATCCATGAGAAGTTCTTGATGAACCTCCTGTAATAACATGCAAACCACATGAATGACCTTACCTCATCCACATTCCTAGGATTTTCCAATTCTATGATAGCTCTGGTATTTTTCGGGTCCACTGTTATGCCTTCCTTGGAAACAACATTCCCCAAATAATGTACCTATGTCTGAAAGAAACTACATTTACTAATCTTGGCATGCAATTAATGCACTCTTAGAAATCTAAATGTTGTTGCTAAGTGTTATGCGTGTTCTTCCTCATTCTTAGAATATATCAAGATTGCATCAAAGAATATAATCAAAAAATTATCTAGATATGGACGCAACACATTATTTATCAAGCTAATAAAAGTAGTGGAGAATTAGCCTAACCAAATGGAACTACAAAAAAATCACAATGTCCATACATGATCTGGAAATTAGTCTTGTAGATGTCCTTTTCTATGAAGCATACATGATGGGATCATCATCATAGATCAATATTCGAGAACACTACTGCTCCCTTCAACTGATCAAACAAGTCATCAATCCTCGATAATGAATACATGTTCTTAATGGTTACCTTGTTCAAGTGCCTGTAATCAATGCATAATGTGAGTGCACCATCCTTATTCTTCAAAAACAATATTGTTGCACCCCAAGGTGACACACTTGGCCTAATGTATCCGTTGTCAAGAATTTCTTTCAACTTTGACTTCAATTCCTCTAACTCTAGAGTGCTCATTTTGTAAGGTGCCTTTGATGTTGGTGTTTCCCCTACTAGCAACTCAATAGCAAATTCCACTTCCCTATGAGGCGGTAACCATGAAATCTACGCTAGAAACACTTCCTGAAACTGCTGCAAAATAGGATACCTATTCAAGATCTCGTCATCCTCAACATTTTTACCTTTGTCACTAGAAATGTGCATTGCAAACAAGACACACCCTTTCCTGTGACTATGCATAGTTGTAACCATTCTAACTGATGTAACCTTCTTCTTACCCTGCACAATTATTTATTCTCCCTTGATTCAAAGAAATGTCGTAATGTTCGAAATTATTTTTTTATCTGTAGATAATTTCTTGTGAGAATGGAATGAAATTCATTTATTATTTAGAAATTGGAAATGAGAAATAGTTTAAGGAAATTCTAATACATTTCCCACAATCTTCTTTTCCACCTGTTAGAGTCGGTCTGGTCAGTCCTCCGTCAAAGATAAAAACTCTATATGCATTTCATGTTTAGGTGTCCCACTCCATTCTCCCAGTTGCATTCCACTAGGGGCATGCCATAAGCTGACAGAGAAGGTCGTGATAGTCATTCCCCCTCATGTCTAGCTCCTGCTAGCTTAGGTCTTTTGTCAATAATCATCAAAATCCATGACAGTCAAGGTCTGGTCCTTTAAAGGACAAAGGTCATTTCGAGGTCTAGGTCTAGGAATTCATCAATTTGGTCTTTGAACATGTCCAGTAAAGCCATGCAGGCCAAAGTGAGGCCCTTACACTGTTATGGTTCAGAGAGCTTCATCGTCATGCGGATAGACTTCGACTCTTCTTCAAAACTCTGTTTTGAAGAAAAGTCAAACAGTGTCATTTATGACAAAAATTTCAAAAAAGTCGCCAGTTGATTTTTTCAGATGCAGTCATGGTTTCCATGGCCAAATGTCCTATCGTGCAATCCCTACAAAGAGTGCTGAAAATTTCACCATTTGAGCTAAAATTTCAAAGGGAAAGTGAAAATCAGTGTGTTTTAAAGTCAGTGAAAAAAGTGCAAAACATAACATTAGAAAAATGGGTTTTTGAAGATGAAAAAATTAAACGCATCTCTTCCAAGGCTATATATACAAATTTTTGTCAAAACCAAAGGCATTGTGCTATTACAAGCCTTGGAGAAGCGTTGTAAAGGCATGAGTGTGCATTGGTGAACGTTTGAGTGAGTTGGACGCAGATTTAGAGGGCGCGACGCATATACCCAGGAGCGTGGCACACACAGAGGACGCGGCGCACACGCAACCTGCCCACAGTGTAATTTTTCTAAAGACGCAGCGCATACCCAGGGCGCGGCACAGCTTGCCCACAATTCAATTTTTCTAAGGGCACGACGCATACCCAGGCCGCGACGCACTAGGCTTTGCACACGGTGCATACAGACAAGGGCCAAAACAAGTGCCCAAATGCTCCCAAATTTTGGTGAAGCCTATCAAATTGAGAGGTAGGCTCTTTAAAATCACTTGCTCATCAAATTTTGTCAATGATAGGGTGTTTTTAGAGATGTTTCAATGCCACCAAAATGTATAAAATCGACCATAAGAAATCACCAAGAAATTGATGGCTAGGGTTGTTAAAGTGTCTTGTTAGTGACAAGGTTTCACTCCACTCACCTTTTCCCCTGACCTATCACTTTTCCCATCCTCCCTCTCTCATTTTTCCTAAAATCCCTGCCCTAAACTACTACCAAACCCTCTCCCCTATCCCTCCACTATTTGGTCAACACAAAACCCCAAAACCTACCCCATCAAAATACCCAAACTCGTCCCATATCCCTAACAACTTTCTCCCTATAACCGCTATCCCCATTTCATCACTCCCTTCCTAACACTCCCTATTTCATTGTTCCCCTTGGTAATAGATATACAAAGGCACCCAGCCTCACACCATCATCAAAAGGGCAGCCTAATCACAGTCCACATTGCAGTCTTGACATCACAACATTCATCTGAGTATGAGATGGAGACACAGAGTGACTCATCCTTAGAATAGCAGGCTCCCAGGAGACACCACAAGAGTGGCAAACATATCAGGGATGAACCCACTACCCTCACCGAGTTACAAGCATGCCATCTTGCCATGTCATGCTTCCAACACCTATCATGTTTTGAATTTTGTCAAAGGGTGGAAAATGTTAGAGGTAATCATGAGTTGGCCCATTTATTTGTGATTCATCTACATGGAGGTCAGTTTATCTTGGCCGGGGTCACTTTCAGATTGACACTCGAAGCTATATCAGTGGCAAAAGGTATACCAAATGTTGGAGAACAGCGGCATAAGAAGAAGAAGGTGGATTGGCAACACTATGAGCCTTACATCAAAGGCAGATTCTTCAATGAGTTCACAAGAGTCTTTCCCTTCAGATACTTGAAAGATGAGTATGCTCCACTCATGAGATTGATCATGAAATACTTCAGCTGTGAGGGGAGGTTCTCTTGACTCTATACCTATCACATCCGGTTGCTCATGCACTTCACCAGGGTGAGGATGATGAACCTCCCGTTTTTCATATTCAGGAATATAGAGAGGATGAACACCTTCATTGATGCAGGAGCATCCAGCTCTGAGGAGACAGAAGGAGATTGACAGTCTCAGGGAGAGACCAGAACACACAATCATTTATGCATAGCTGGACAGGTGTCAAAAACTTGTCAGTTATTTTATTTTATTTACTTGTTTTATTTCTCCGAAGGTTGATAGGATTAGGTCAATTAAAGTTATGCACTGTTTCTTTTTAATAGGAATTAGTAGCAGAAAAATGAGTGTTAGTTAATTAGCTTCTTTAAAAACATTACATTAGTTAAGGACAGTTAGAAACTGATAAACAGTTACCCAATCTGTTGGGGCAGTTCTATTGGAAAAAGAACAGTTATGCTTTAGGAGGTTAAAGGCAGAAATATAATCATTGTAAACGATTCCTTAGCAAGACAAAGAAAGGAAACAAAGTCATTTCCAAATCACACATTTTTCATTATTCTATTTTCACAATTATTTCACCATTGTATAATTAATTTTCATGCACTATAATATGTTTCTGTGTAACAAATTGGCGTTGGAGTAATAAGACAGAGAATCAACGAGCATAACAGAACAGCATAGCCATATAATTCCACCTACAGACCGGGAAGAACGAGGAACTGCGAACGCAAACGAATCTCAGACGGAGCAAACAACCAAAAGCGCAGAGCACAGTTATACAAATACCATTTCCAGACAGAACGAGAATTCGTGCATACAGATAAATTTTCAGGTAACCCGAAACCAAACCCTCATGTTATATTTATAAACAGAGAAAGTGCCGGAAGGTAACAATTATGCAACTGAATCATTTCCATTAACCTACTGTAATCAAGTTAACACAGTCCAGGTGTTCACATCTTCTTTTGAACAAAATTTCCATTAAAAAGACAGAGTCTCGAAACAGAGTTTCGGGCAAATATTTGTACAACCATAAACCAAAATAAGTACAGCAAGAGTCACCAACGGAACCGGCGGACAGGGGTTTTGAACAAACCCTAGGGTTACAAATAACTGAGCAGTTAAAGCTACAGGAGGAGGGTTCGAAACCCTGAGCAATCACCTCACAAAATAACCAACATCGATTTACAGAACGAGTGCTTGACGCAGCTAAATACCCAGAAAGGGTTTCAACGAAAACTAAGTAACAGTAATACAGAAGCAAGGGCCGAGGCCAACGAATAGAACCATAGGAGGGTTACACAGGTAACAGGACCATACATTTTGCCGCATAGAAGACAGATTACCAACAAAGCAAGACTCAGAACTATAAACAAGCTATAGCCAACTATATGGGGAGACACTACCCGTAAAGGACGAGCATAAGAACTTGTCAAGAGGCGCGGAGCACATCGAACCGCATCACCAATTACCTGGAATCACGTGCAACCAAAATGAGAATAGGTTAGCGTTATGGACCAACACAAATAACATTTAAAATTAAAGAACTAGAAGGGGATTGGAGAAGATTCTCACCTGAATCTAAGGGAACCAAGTCGAAGACCGCCATAACCTTTAACCTCTGAAAGACCAGTAACAGATGCGTTAGGACCGGAGGAAGAAGGGCAAAAATAGTCCAACAGGGAGCCATTATTTACCTGACAAACCAGGTTGAAGCGCGGAAGTTCGGAGGAGGACCTGTCACAAACAAAGCCATCAACCAACGAATGGAAACAGCAATTGCATAGAAAGAAATCAGTCAAATACACTGTGAAATAAGATTATTATCGTGTTGCATAGAGGGTGCTCTCACAGGCCACCGAACCTTACCCCCATAGCTGCAAAGAACCAGAGGTACCCATACAAACAGCGCGCGAGACCAGAACAACGAAGGACCAGAGCTCCCCATAGTCACAGAGTCATCTTATCGGTGCAGCGAGAGTGCGAAAATGACAAATGATTAGGGTTGGGTTGAAAAAAGGTGAAGCGCCGTGCGGAGGAAAACCGGCATGTGGAGGTGGATGACCGACGTGGCCCGTTAAAACCCTAAACCCTTTTCCGAGGGAACATACAAGCGAATTAATTCAACCATAAATTCTTCCAGGACAAAGTCCTATCAATAGGAGATATTTTATAATCGGCGGGAGGCCATCATAAGTGGTATCAGAGCTAGTTTCTTGAGGTAGAACTAATGGAACAGGTGGAAGGTGAAGGTGAAGGAAGAGGAAG
>APFE030167507.1:0-19631 GCA_000404065.3 Pinus taeda
AGGACATTTCGAATTCTTTCTGCATCACCAAGGCAAAGCTTTGACTCATAGCTTCTTCATTGCTGCCAAAGATAATGTCATCTACATACACAACAAGTATTAGCAGTTTGTCATTTTCAACTTTTATATAAAGATTGCTATCGCTGATCCTTTTGAAAAACCTTGTTGATGAAGATATTTGTCCAAACGATAGTACCAAGACCTTAGAGCTTGTTTAAGATCATAGAGAGCCTTTTTCAGTTTGCATACAAGATTTGGATCATTTCCAAGAATGAAACCATCTGGTTGTTCAATGTATACTTCTTCTTCTAAGTCTCCATTCAGAAAGGTTGATTTCACGTCCATTTTAAATACTTTAAAATTTTGAAAGATCGAGAGCGCAAGGAACATTATGATGGCCTCGAGTCTTGCAACAGGAGCAAAAGTTTCTTCAAAATCTATTCCTTCTTGCTACGCATACCCTTTACAAACAAGTCTGGCCTTATTTCTAATTACTTCCCCATTTTCATTTAACTTATTTTTGAAGACCCATTTTGTCCCTATAACATTCTTATCCTTTGGTCTAGGAACCAACTCCCAAGTGTCGTTCTTTTCAATCTGCTCAAGTTTTTCATCCATTGCTTTGACCCAACATTCATCTTTGCATGCCTCTTTCACACTTTGTGGTTCAGTAGAAGAGAGTAATTCCAAATAGCTTGCAGCTTCTGCAATTGTTCTTCTTGTTTGTACATCTGCTTCTTTTTGCCCCAAAATCTGAGATTCTGGATGATTCTTATGAACATACCTAGATGAGTCTTTTCTTCTATCCTTGTCTGTTCCTCTGCTACTTCTTGAGGTTCTTCTTCTTCATCATTCTGTCTTTGAGGGTAGTCTTCATCTTCTTCGATATCTTCATGATTTACTTGCCTAGGAATGTATCCCTTTTCATCAATCACTACATCAATGCTCTCAACAATTCTTCCAAGTCTTTTATTGTAGCACTTATATGCTTTGATGTGTGGAGAATAACCAAGAATAATGCCTTCATCTGCTCTAGGTTCAAGTTTGCCAAGTTGCTCATCAGTATTCTTAATATAGCATTTGCTCCCAAAAATTTTGAAATTCTTTACCGAAGGAGTCTCACCATACCAGAGCTCATGAGGAGTTTGAGTGTTGTTTACTCGGACATTTGTTTTGTTGAGAATAACAACTGCAGCATATGTAGCTTCACCCCAGAAAGTTGTGGGGATTGCAGACTCATCAAGCATAGCACGAGCCATTTGTTGGACAGTTCTGTTCATCCTTTCCACTACTCCATTTCGCTGAGGAGTTC
Source organism: Pinus taeda (assembly GCA_000404065.3). Classification (NCBI taxonomy): domain Eukaryota; kingdom Viridiplantae; phylum Streptophyta; class Pinopsida; order Pinales; family Pinaceae; genus Pinus; species Pinus taeda. The sequence goes on from APFE030167507.1 coordinate 1,313, forward strand.
TAGCTGTAGAGAATTCCCTTCTTATCCCATGTTCTTCACAGAAATAAAAAAATTCATTTGAGGTATACTCTCCTCCTCTGTCGGACCTGAGACACTTAATTTTGTAACCTGATTCATTTTCAACCAAGGCTTTGAAGGATTTGAATTTTTCGAATGCTTTGTCTTTGTGCTTCATAAGACCTAACCAAACAAACCTGGAGAAATCGTCAATGAATAATATCAAATATTCTTCTCCTCGAGGTGTCCTTTTCCTAAAAGGACCACATACATCTGTATGGACTAGCTCAAGAGGTGTGCTAGCGGATCCTTCCTTCTCCGAAAAGTTAGTTCTGGTTTGCTTTCCAAACTGACATGATTTGCATATGGTGTTGTCTGCAATTTTGATATTTGGAAGACCACGAACTATCTGGTATTTGCATGCTTTCCTTATTTGTGAAAAGCTTAGATGCCCCAACCTCCAGTGCCATAACCAGTGTTCATCATCCTTGCTTAAATAGCATTGTTGTTGTCCTTCTTCAAATATGTATAGATTATTTGGAGTTTTTCTACCTTTGATCAGTGTTTCACCTATATCAAGATCACGAACACGACATCCATTTGATCTAGATATTACCTCGGTTCCTTGATCACACATTTGGCTGACGCTCAGAAGATTATGCTTCAATCCATCAACATACAAAACATTTCCAGCTTTGACCTTTTCCTTCATCTGAGCAGTGCCTTTTCCTTTTATAGCTGCAAGAGTATCATTTCCAAAAGAAACTTTCTTTCCCTTTTCTAAAGCAGAACATGATTCAAGTTTTTCTTTATCACCTGTCATATGCTTCGAACATCCACTGTCGATGTACCATAGATTTTCCTGTCCCTCTGCATAAAAGGCCATCCCACATCTTTCTGTTTGTGGTTCCTTTATTCTCCATGTTCTGGTGCTTGAGAGTTGTTCCTTTGTCTGTTGAAACCTCCTCCTGCATTCAGAATCTTTATGACCAAAGTTATTGCAAATAGAACATTCAACTTCATTTTCAAGAGCCGAAAAATTGTTATAGGTCCTTTTTGTAATCCCAATCATACTTCTTTGTTTTTTAGCTTCTCTAGTCATGATTGTTTTATATGCAACACATTGAGCTACTTTGTGACCAAAGTTATGACAAGAGAAACATTGTCCATTGAAGAAGCTTCTGCGGTTATCAAATCTACCGGCCAAATGATTGTAATTTCTATTGCCATCCATTCTTGAAGCAAATTGAGAAGATTTTACCTGTGGCTGGTTGTAACTTTTGTTCATCCTTAAGACAGATTGCCCCTGGTTTACCTGATAGTCTTTGTTTGTTCTTGATGTAATTCATCCCTGCTTTACCTGGTGATCTTCATTGTGATTTTTCTCATTCCTTCTTGTTGCATCAAGATAACTATTTGAGGTGGATGCTTGAGATGTTTCTCCATTATACCCCAGACCTATCTTGTTTAGCGGAGAATGATGTACATTGATGATCTCATCTAGAGTTTCAGATCCTTTGACAAACTTAAGATTAATAGCCTTTGTTTTCTCAATTTCTCTTCTAAGGCCAACTATTTCACCTCCTAATTGTTCAAGAAATTTTTCTTTTTCATCAATTTGAAATTGTAGAGTATAAATGATCATATTCTTTTCTTCTATACATGTCTTGAGTCTAGAAATTTCTTCATAAAATCTATCCACATCTATAGCATCCATGTAATCATCATCTTCAAAGGCCATCAAAAGTTTATAGTCATTACCTCGTTCATCTTCATCACTATTTTATAGACCATCACTATCTTCATGAGTGTAGTAGCTCTTCTTATTTGCATTTTGTTTCTTGTTCCATCTAATAGGTTCCTTTCCCTTGTCGATCTTATCCTTATGAGGAAATTTGGTAGCATAGTGACCTACTCTTCCACAAGCAAAGCATTTGAAGGGAAACTTACCACTGAACCGTCCAGTACCCTGTTGAAGATTTCTGACAAAATTTGATTCTTCTTCTTCTTCTGACCCATGTCCTGATTCATAGTACTCTCCTTTGCCTGAAGCCTTGAAGGCAGCTTCTCTCCTGACAGATGGACCTCCTTTCCTCATTTCATAAGTAGTTAAAATTCCATGCAATTGTGACATTTTAAGATGTTGTAGATTCTCCTTTTCTTCTATAGCAGAAAATTTAGATTCAAACCTAGGTGACAAAGATCTTAGAACTTTTTCAACCACAACAGCCTCTTTTATTTCTTCACCCAAATTTTTCATACAATTAACAATATCATCCACACGAAGAAAATAGTTAGCCAAACTTTCATCATTATACATCTTGAGCTTTTCATACTGAATCCTGAGAGTTTGAAGTTTTGCACGCTTTACCTGATCATCTCCTTCATAGCTCAGAACAATCTTGTCCCATATTTCGTTTGCGGATTTATACTGCATGACTTTCACAAATTCTAATTGAGATAGGCATCCTAGAAGAGTATTGACTGCCTTTGCATTTGTTCCATATTTCTTTTTCTTTGTTGAATCTGTAGGAGTAGTTGATGGAAAGGTATACCCTGTTTCTATGATGTCCCAAACTTCTGTACCCAAAGATTGAAGATAGGCAGTAACTCTTACTCCAATAATCGAAGTTTGTCCCATCAAAAATCGGTGGCCTGATCGATGCTTCCCTCTCATAGTTGCTCATGATGATGGATCTTCCTTCAAGCGATCAAGCTCCTTCAGAAGGACCTGCTCTGATACCAATTGTTCGAAATAATACTGAGAGGGGGGGGGTGAATCAGTATTATCAAATTCTTTTCAATATGCCTTCATTAATTTATTGATCATTAACTTGTATATAATAATGAGCATGAAACAAGAAAAACAGATAGTGGAAACCCAGATATAAGGTGGAAACCCAATGTGGGTGAAAAAGACCTGCTACAATATGTCTCTATCTTCTTTCAATTAGAAACTTCTTTTACAATGATTTTGTACTGGTGCGGTCTGTTACCAGTACGTAGGCTGCAACCTGCAGAGAGCTACAACTCTCTCTCATTTTCCAGTCTCTCCTGGAAGGGAGCTACAACCCCGTTTTTCTCTTTTGCTTCTTTAAGGACCTCGTTTCATAAATTTTCAAATTGGATCCATGAACATCAAATGATCATCAAGTACATGAAAATCACCCAATCTCTTTATACAATTAACCAATGAATCACCCAACTCTTCAGAATGTTGTAAACAGAAAAGAAGTACCAGAAATATAAACCCAAAACTCTGCTACAATAGATGAAGGACAATCAACAATAGTTTCAAGATAAGACCGCAACTTCACCAACAGGGGCCTGCGTATATCCACAACTCTTCTAAGACTGAACTGCGCATATCTGCACTGGTTGTTCTTCTGCTCTGCGTACTTCTCTTCAGATCCGCACCTTTGCTTCTAACATACTGCGTACACACGAACTGTACCTTCTTCTCGCCTTCATACCTTGCACTTCACCCTTTTCTGTACTGCGTATGTCGCGCACTGTGCCCTCTCCTATGCTGCGTACCCCACACTGCACCTTTGGTTTCGCAGCGTACTCCCGCACTGAGCCTTTTACTGTGCTGCATACCCCCATACTGCATCTATGGATTGCCTGCGGACTTTTGATTAGGGCCAAATTTACAGTCCTCCAATGTGCCACAATCAGCCAGATCCATAGATCTGATTATGCGCACGAGAGATCACAACTTCATAGATTTACCTTCAAATTTACTTTTATTTAGATCAAGCATTTTACATTAACAACCCAATATTTCATATCTTAAGATATTCAATTAAAAGATACCTTAGCCAAGTGATCTCCTTCCCTATTTATAGTAAAGCCCTTATTCACACCATGGGACAAAACCATCAATAACCAATACAAGGGATCCAAACTGGGGCTAAAATAGATCCTATACCATGGGCCAAAACCATAGCATCATAAATGGCGGGCTAAATACCACGGGCCAAACATAAGAAACCCCACGTGAGCGTGCTTCAATGCCTTGAATTGAGTGAACTGGGGTTCCGCACCTTCTGAACGGGTAACCTGCGGGTATGACCGCACCTCCTGGACGACGAATCTGCGGGTCCGCACCTTTTGAATCATTCACCTGCGAGCCTCTTAATTTCCATCATTTTGAGAGCCTGAACAGACCATTGCCACTTGAGAGAGTTGCCATCAAGTAAAACACCTGTATCATAGAGCCATACCAGAATCATAATGCCAACAGAGACATCTTCCTAGATGACAAATATTCAATATTGGATTTTTCTTGAAATTGATCATGTTCATATTCTGGAGATGATCCAAAATTTTCCATTATATTTAAGATTTGACTATCTTCACTAATGGTTGAAATAGTAAAGAGAGGCTGAATATCATTTTCATCATTAATCTGTTCTTTGTCATCTATCTCTGTGATTGTTCTTGCTGGAGGATATAGAGTTAATTTTTTAGTTTAGTTACCATCAGAGATATACATATCACTAGATCTACAACTAATCAAAGCATCAATTGTAGCCAACCAAGGTCTTCCTAGTATAAGTGGATGTCCTCCTAGATTTTTCTTAGGGGTTAAGATCATAAAATCCACAGGGTACTCCCAAGAGTCTAAGGACACTGAAATATCTTCTAACACACCATCTGCTTTGATTATAGATCTATCCACCAATTGCAATAATGTAGGTGTATAAAGAATATTAGGAAGCTTGAGCTATTCCATGGTTTGTTTGCTCATGATGTTTATTGCTGCTCCTAAATCAATTAATGTATTTGGAATTTCAACTCCATTGATATGTTTTTTTACAACTGGACTTCCTGGATCTACATATTTTCATATGGCAATTTTTCCCATCATTATCTCTGCTATTTTTCCCGCGAGATGAATTCTTTTTATTTATTTTATTTTTCTTCTTAGTTTCTTCATGCTCAACTCCTTTATTGTTTTAGCTAGAATTGGAATCTCCTTAATGGCTTGTAACAAAGGGATTTTGATACAGACATTTTTTAATCCATCTGGAAAATCATAATTAGGCAACATAATATGCTTTTCTACCACTCTATCAACTTGTAATCTTTCAAGAAAAGGAGGTGTAGAAGTAGACACTGGTGGTTGCTCTATGATAGGAGTTGAGTTTATTGGTTCTTTCTATTTTTCATTTTTAGTATTTTGATTTTGAAGAGATGTTCTTTCAAACCTTTTATTTGGTTGTAGATAATCTTCCCTAGAATTGTCTTATTCTTGAATAACTACAGAAGGATTTTTCTTTTCTAATATCCTACCAGATCTTAGTTGGACATCATTAAGATCTAGAGGAGTGATCATATAAGTTGGAAATTGTTGCCCTTCCATCATATAGGTATTCTAAGGATTTTTATTGTTGGGGTTTGGTAATGGTTGGTTAGGTAACTGATTTGGTCTCTGTGGGAATGGCAGTGAAAGTTGAGGATTTTGGTTTTGAAGTTGGGGCTATTAATTTTGTTGAGGAATTTGTTGGGAGGATAGTTTGGATATGATGGAGGATATTGATACTATTCAGAGAATCTTCCATAGGGATTTTTCATTCCTTGAGCCTAAGGTTGAGATTGAGATTGAGATTGATATTGAGGCCAAGGTTGCTGCCAAGAATTCTAATTTGGTGGGGGTTGAATATACATTTGGTTGTTAAAACCCTAGTTTTGTGGCCCCTGCCAAGGTCTTCTAGAGACAAACCAAAGAGATTCTTTTGGATTTGAAATTGTTTCCTCTTGAGAAATAACCTTAAGACTAGGACAACTCTTGGTCTCATGGTTTTCTGAAAAAATCAGATAAGTCTATATGATTTTTGCATCCAAAGGGAATTCTCTTAAAGCATGCTTCTTTCTGCATTTGAGACAAAAAATAGCTAAAGAATTAGTCTCAACTTTTTGCTTGTTTTGTAACTTAAGGGTGTTTATTTGTTCACTAAGGCTCCCTAGAATATCTATTTTAAATTCATCAAGCATGTTTTCAATTTTTGCCCTACTCATTGATCCAGTTGCAGATTTATTCACTCTAACAAGAGAAGGATGTCTTGGACCTTTCCCAGTTTTGGATTTTCCTCTTGAGAGATGAACACATAATTCTCCAATGTCACTTAATGGGAGTTGATAGATATCTCCCTTCCCCATCATGTTAACGATGTCTATCCACTCATCTCTAACGGATTTTAATAAAAGAGCTTTTAAAGTATCTTGATCTACGTTATCCATTTTTTATCTTTTTAAGTTATAGTTGAATCTTTCAATTAAATCCTCCAAATTTTCATCCTGTCTTTGAATCATTTTAAACACTTTATCTTCATGATTGATAGGCATGCAATAATCCAAATGCTTGTCCAAAAATGCTTCTTCATGTCATTCCATGTTCTAATAGACTAAGTGACCAATCCCATGAACCATTTTAAAGTAGCTCCTTTCAATGTTGAAGGAAAAAATTTAAGTTTTTGAGAGTCTTGTAAATAATCATAAGTTCTGCACAAGACTTCAAATTCAAATAAAAAGGTTTCAGGATCTTCACTTTTTAATCCATGAAAATTTGGGAGGATAGAAGGTGAGATATTTTTCATTGTTGCATCTGTTTCTTCATCAACTATAGGGAATCCAAAAAAAATATCAACTTCCCTATTTCCTCTACCTCTTCCTCCTCCAAATAGTGTAAATTCTTTGTTCATAACTCCCTCTCCTTCTTCTTATCTTCCTACCATTATAGATTCTTCAAGGTTAATATAAGATTCAACCTACAAGGTTAATTGCTTTTCCTCTAGTTCCTCTATCAATGTTATGTGGAAGAAAGGTTCTACTTCTCCCTCTCCTCTAGCAATTTCTAATTCTTCAGCTAAAATATGTTCCCTTGTAGAAGTGAAAAAGACTACTCCTTCTGTTGGAGATGCAAGATTTTCTTCCTCTAGGACTGCCATAGTAGATGAAGTAGGAGATGCTCTTAATTGGATTTTTTACCTTAGAACTTCAGGAATTCTATGGATAGTGAAATGTGGAATATGAGTTTGAGATGGAGGTGTATCTCTTCTTAGTCTTGGTGGAGTAATTGGTGTTGTAGGAATTAAACTCCTGCTTCTAGCTATGAATCTACCCCTAGATTCTATTTCTCTACACATAGCATTTTTTAGATGTAAGAGATGAGGTTACCTAATTACACTTCCCCAACAACGGCACCAAAATGTTTAGTCAATTTAGTGTCCTAAATTGCTTGCATAAATTATCAACTGAGGTTTGTAAGCTGATGAAGTGTGGTGCACTATATGTGCTTAGCTAACCTTTTTCTTACTTCATTGTTTTGTATTTTATGTTGTTTTTAGGGAGCTTCTGTTCTTTGATGTATAAGAATGTACAACCTGAAACTATCAGAAAATTTAAGTGAATCTAATGAATTTTAAAGGAAAGGAAATGTTCCTAAGTTAATCTAATTTCCTAGAAATGGACCAAGAACTGTTGGCTAGTTAGAACCTAATAAAAATAGAGCATCTATCTGATCTTACCATTAGTTCTAATCCATGGATCTAATTCTTAAAACCAAGAATGAAATTGATGCAAAAGGTAACTCAATAATTGCATTCATTAAATATTCAACCATTCAATTTTGGAATATGAGTAAATCAATCTCCTTGAAATGATTATTGGGAATATCAGTGATGCAACTAAGTGAGGACATGAAAGCGAAAAGGTAAAAGAAATTAAAATTAATTGTAAACAATGAATGTATTCTTGACTTTCTCCAACATTCAAATGTGAAGCATTACCCTCTTGAAGTGTTGTGCAAGAAATCAATTATACCTTAGTTCCTAAGTTCCTAGGAAAGTAACAATGTACTGAGTAAATTCAATCACTGCATGAATTAGACATTTAACCATTTAGTTTAGGATCATCATCATCTTGAAATGGATTTTGAAAACATCCATTAACATAGTTAATTGACAATTCTGTTCTAAGAAAATGAATGACAAACCGGTAAGAAAACTAAGAAAGCGTGTATTCTTATTAGTTCGATCTTAATTCAATTTGGAAACAGAGTTGTTTTTCTCCCCCAAATATCTTAGAAGAACAAGGCTACACAATTTTCATTTATGATTATACTATTGATTAAAAACTGAAATGAAATATCATCCTAATTTAGAAAATAGATTTGTTGAAAACAGAGTAATGGAAATTGAACTAAAAACAACAAATGAAAAACCTCCTTCAGTGTAGGGGCCCTCTACATCTGACGTGGCTAGAATGCTAGCTAGTTAAGGATGGACTTTAAACGATCATTGGCAACATGAAGTTTGTATTATGTAAAAATGAAGTCTAAATATAGAGTATCAACAAAAAGCCTGAACTTAACATAATTCCTTCTAATTTCTCTCGGTTACATACAAGTGATATTTAAAGGAAAATAACATAATTGTTTATGAGATAAACTTGCCATAGGTGGCTAATTCGAATCAAATGTAACATGATTGTTTATGAGATAAACTTGCTATAGGTGGCTAATTCGAATTGCAATAGGGTTGTTTAAAATTTTGATTAGCTACAGGTGGCTAATTCAAATTAGATTTGCAACTGAATTGTTAGACTCTTGATTAGCTACGAAAGAGCAAATCAAGAATCCTATTACTTTCAGATAACGTACTTTCACTCCATCTTTGACCCTGACTTTAGGCTTGCTTTTTGTCGATCTAGACTGAGTGAATAGGATATAATCCATGTGGAGATGATTCTAGAAATTCCCATGTGGCCCAATTCTTCATTTGACACGTGGAACCTGCCAAACCATGAGAGTAGCTACGGAATCCACAGTTAGTTGCACAATAGGTTGTGTTCTGTAGCTAATTTGCAAAAATATATTCCAATAGCAAGAACATGAAAATATAATATGGTGATCATTTTAATGCTTTCCTTAAGACAAAACCTAGCATTTATCATTGATTGGGTCTTTAATCTTATGAGAAAGTGAGGGAAAAAGGTGGGACAAAATGTCAAGGAGAGGGTAATTCTGAGGTTCAACACCTTCCCAGTGAAAACTATGTAATCCGGCCTAGCAGTGCTGCTCAACACAAAAATTGCACAATTTTGGGCATCATTCAGCTACTCCTCCCAGGAATTACGCAATCCCTCTTGACAGTGAGCCCAACTTCCTCCTAGAAATTATGCAAAAATATACCTCAGTCAGGAAGGCTGTTGCATGTGCCTTTAGGTTGACTAGTTCCACTAGGGACTGAGGAAACTTGACTTGCATGCATGGGCTAGTTTTTCTTGAAATAGAAAAAAGCAACATTCAAAAAGCATCCCTAGATTTTAGTGAGCTATTTTTAGCAGCTCAAGGTTACATGCAAAGATCATTTTAGAAACTTTCCTCCAAGTGTTGATTTTACCTAGATTTGTCGCATGCATGTCATGAGCCTCAAAATAATTTATTTGATGCTTCAAAGCTCATTCTTCACATTGATCTTGGAGCTCTGACATCCCACAACACATCTAGGAGTCTTCGACACATCCAACTCAGTTATTTCTAGGTAAGTCCACTTAACTTGTCTTTTGCAGCATTTATATCATTTTTTATGTCTTGGATTGTGTGAGTGTTGTTTGCATAATTTCTATGAACGCTTGTTTTCATTTGCATGCATGTTAGCTTGTACAAGCACCGTTTTAGTCTTCTTTAGCATCTCACTGCTGTCACATGCATGAGACTGTTTTCCACGAACGATTGCCAATTCGTCGACTCGTTTCACGCACATGCATGTTGTTCCATTTTCTAAATCTTGCATTCACTATTTTCTTGCATGATCATTCACCTTTTCTTACACTCAATATCGCCATGCATTCACATCTTCATTTTCTTTCAACTGCCCATCAGCAGGTTTGCACAACCTTCACCCAAACTCTACCTCACCAAGACAATATTACATAATTCTGAGAGGGAAGGCTCTTCCTTCCTCCCAGAAAATGTAGAATTCTGGCCAGTGACTACCCTCTAGTCTTTCCTTGCACAATTCTGAGAGGCAGTGACTGCTGACGCAGAAAATTGCGTAATGCATTCCCTGGACCTGCAGCACTTGCCAACTCAAATTGTGCATTACATAATCCCAACACCCAATAGGCTAGTTTTATTGTGCATTGCACAATTCTAGCATCCAAATAGCCTCCTGACTATTTGAACTACCTTTTGTGCAGTTCCAGTAGTCAGTCTCCCAGGCTCCTAGTGAAAATTGCATAATCCTTGCCAGTCAATCCCCATGCATGTAGCATGTCATCCCTCAAGTTTTATTTGGTTTTTAACTGAGATATTTCTTGTGATGCATGTCGCCATGTCTCTAGATATACCAGGTGTTCGTTTGTCTCTCAGCAGGTCAGGATCAGTGGCCTCCAAGAGAGTAGATTCAAAGGACGTCAACGAAAGCACCACTAGAGTAGTAGTTGAGCAAGTGTCTATGAGTTTACCGACCTATGAAGACACCACGTTGATTGCAGACAATGACATCAAGTTGAAATGACAAGAGGTCAACGATGCATTCTCAGGCACGTTTGGGGAAGATCTCGAAGATCGCTAAGTCTATGTGAACATTCACAAGTCTGGCTTGTACAAGATTACATGCAGGTGTCACGCATTCCCATGCATGGACATGGTACATTGGATTGTCTTGCACATTGATCCCAAGACGATGACATTGAGCAGTGTCAGTGGGACAAAGATTGCTACCTTTAGGGCACATGTTTATCAACAGATGTACCATTTGTCAAAGCTAGTGATCACCATGGAGACACCCTTCAGCATACCCAACTGTAATTCCAACTCCAAGGATATCTTGAAGAATTGGGTAAAGGATCCAGACAAATTCAAGATGACACCCAACCAGATTTACAAGACGAATATATTTTGGAAGGCGTATCAATACTTGGTCATCTTTGCATGTCACTTGTATGGCCAAGAGAGCACAGAAAACTTCCTGCAGGGTTGGGTGATCACGTTGGACCAACTAGCCAGTGAAGGAAAAGCATGCAATTGGTCCAACATGTTGGCTCACAGGTTGAAGGAATAGGTCACAGGAGCTCGACAACCACCCAAAGGTTAGCAAGCAGAAATCTACATGTTTGCCTACATCTTGGATATAATTTGTGCTCGTCAGGAGTTCCCGAGAATGAAGTAGGCTTGGACATCAGCATAAACTTCTGTCAATACTTATTGTAAACTATTGTCCAAATGGAGCTTCAGAGGAGTTATCACACAACTATCAGATCATTTTTTCACTCTGGTGTATAAGATGATATTTGAGCAGGATCCACCTTGCATGTCAAAGGTAGCAATAGAGGCACTGATTGACATAGCAGATTTGTATGTCTCATCATCTAACACCTTCATACGGATGTACAGTGCGGAGAAACCTCTGCATGTTTTACCGAAGTTTTCCATAGACAAGCTCGTCATGCAAGAAGTATCATACCACATCTCAAGAGGACTATCATCTAGGCTACACCAGAAGAATAAGGCACCTTGGTCCACTCTTCCATTGCGGATTGGGTTGTACGAGATACGAAACCTCAAGCATGTGGATGTCAAAACAGAGGAGATCAATAAATATCCTTTTGACGTCCGAAGCTTCAATCCATATGACCCACATTTTATTGCGAAAGATCACTCCATGAGAGCACAATTTCAGTGGATCCACGGGACATGTCATTAGGCAGAGGAATACCCATGGAGATATTGTTACAACTTCTCCAAGCCTAATGAACCAGTTGACATCATTGTGGAATGGTTAGTGAGGTAGCATCCAAGAGAGAAACAGCAACAATAGCAACAGAGGTAAACATACTGGCGCATGGCAAAGGGAAGAAGAACATTGTCAATAACACGAAGGTAGAATAAAGCTGGAAGTTCTGAGTAGACTCACTTGTACAGGAAGTAGCTTTAGAAATAGAGGTGAAGAGGAAATAACATGATAGGAGGAATGCTCAAAGGTAGAGAGAAAATTAGAGGATGGAGGAAACAATGAAGGAGTTGCATAAGTTGAAGGAGCAACTCTGGAAGGAACAGGAGCCACAGAGATAGGATAAGGAAGCACCACAAGAACAAGTACATCATGGAGCACAACATGTACAAATAGATGAAACTACAACGTATAGGTAGTAGACTCATCTGAACACCTGACACCAAGCATATAGGGTGAGTAGTCATAGGAGCTGGACCTCACTCAAGAGATTGAACAAGCACTTGAGAAGATGGATATAGATATGGAGTAGCAAGATTTAGAGCAAGACATTGACCTCATGCCACCACCTAGAGATTGACCCACCAGCTTCACCGGATCTAGAAGCGGAGCAAGTCCCAAGCATCCAAGGATACACTGAGATGCTTGGAGATAATCCAGAAGGAGAGATGCACAACATCTCATTCGACGAGTCACAACATAGAGTTTTGCAATCGCGCAAAGTGTCTACTCTGGATGATCACACATATCTTGCATAGTTTGAGGAATGAGTGTGTTAGTTTCAGTCTTTCCAGACTTCCTCTAGTGATCAAATATGCTCTTACAAAGTGATTTTGAAGTGTCAAGGTCAAATTTTGTCATTTCAGTGAGTCTTCAAGCAAAACTTGGTCACTAGGCATTAGGTCTAGGGTTTGCTCTCACTCTTTTCAAAGTTTCCCAAATGCCAATCTATGTCACTATTCAGCTGAGTCTATCATCATTCATATGGTTTTCATTATCATCTCAGTGTCTAATGAGTCATTTTACACCTTGTTCATGCTTCAGTTGCGCCTAGGTAAGGTCATTCCTTCTCCTAGGGTTTGAAGGCAATTCTTTGGTGTCAATATATCGGAAAACTTGTCACCGATGTCTCACACCTTCCCCTATCCTTAAAGACCTTACCAATGCTTCCCCATCACTGAGATCCCAAATCCTCATTGTCGCACAAAACCTAGTTTCTAGCTACAACCTGGCAATTTCTAGTTGAGCCCTGTGTTTTGCCCTTTTGGACCCCTTCCCTCACTCAATATCTGAGATCCACTTTCCCCTCTTCCTACATCCCTCCCTACTTCCAAAAATTTCCCCAAGAATTTAGAAGCCCCTTATCCCCTTCATTTCGCTTCATTTCGACAAAATTCCTTGTTTCACACATCGGGATAAGTTTCACCCAAATAGTTTTTCAGAGCAATAAAAGATGAATTTAAGAAAAATGAGAGAGGTTTTTGTCCACAACATGCCAAAGAAGAAAAACATCCTTCATTTTTTGCACAGGTGTCATGGTTTTAGAGAAATGCCAAAATTACAATCGCTAGATCCAAGGAGGTTGGCCAAGGCACTAAAACGACGAAAAAGGCCCGATTCACTCCAAATTTTGGCCAAAGCCTCTTTGACTGAGCATGGTACTTTCTTGGGGACTCCCAGCCCAAATTTCAAGAAATTTGGAGAAAATTTTGTCAATTGTGAATTTTTTGTGCCACATACAGGTTTTCTCCACCAACGAGTCGCGCACCGTGCGCGACCCTTTCGATTGGGAGGTCCATTTTAGGAAAAGTTTGCATTTTTGGATTTTTCATGCAAAAATACACTCGCTCAAAAAATACCAAGAATTTTCACCAAGTTTTGAGCCTCCAGAAGGTCAAAAAACAAGCAAAAAATGACTTTCTGCCACCTTTTTGACACATAGGAAGCAGTCTTGGGAGAGTGAAATTGTGGAGGGGCAAATGGACACCAAATTCAAAAATTCCACTTGGGTTGGAAATTAGAAATCCAGACCTTTCTAACAAGCCCACTTGTGCCTCATTGGGACACCTGTAAGTGCCTCAAAAACTGCTCCAAAGGTGCGCGACCTGTTCAGAATCAGTGCGCAACCCGTTGGGCAATTTTCACATAAATTGTACCTACAGCTCAACAAAACGTAGTTTTGACTAGGTTTGACTTTTTGGAGTGGATTTTGATCCTCCTTGATGTAAATTATGTAATTTTATGATATTTTGACACTTATTTATCTCTTCTATAATATTCATTCATGAGATAGGCAAAAATTAAATGAATGAATTGGTTTCCTAGCTTATAGAGGCAAGTTGTTTTGACTGCCTAGATTTTAGTGCTCAATTTGGAATTGGTTGAAACAACTCCTAGGATAGTGAGCTCGACCACTAGAGGCAAGGAAAGATGTTAGCTTTCCTATATTATGTACTTTCTTAGTCATTTTCATGGTTGGACTCTTGAGGGAGAAAGCTTCTATTGTATTACTGATTGTATCGCTGCATTTTGGCAAAGGAAGAAAGACCAGGGTTTTGCAGTCCTTTTTGGGATTCCTGTGGTTACATGTATTGATGGTGTATTTCTCTTTGTACTTTTAACTTTGTTATGTGAATCATCTTCTTACTTTTTCTTCTGCAAATTAGGCAAATGAAGTGTTAAGGTAGAATTCATGGTTGCTATGCTTTGCCTTTAAGTTTGCTTGATATCAATGTTTTCAGCTGTTTAAGGAGAATTCAAGGTGATTTCTTGCTCTCCTTAGTTCCTCACTAGTCATTCTCATCCATTCAAATCTCTCAAAGGCATCAATACAGTCTCCTACCTCGCCCCAAAGAGCCCCCTGCGAAAACTGCGTCCAATCCCCGCACCCAAAATTGCCTTTCCCCAATTTTCCACCAAAACCCTAAAAATCCCAAATCAAACCTTTTATTAGTTTACTAGCCTAAAATCAATGTTCTTTATTGGTTGTCTCTTCCTGTTGAAGATCTTTGCCGAGATAGACCGGAGAGAGCCCTCTCCTGCCCCGTAGGGCTAGCTACGAGGCTAAGTGGTTTGATATTGCCTTGGAGTTTACCTTTTTCAGCCTGAGGTGAAATTTCAAGCGCTAACATATTGGCAACCATACTGGGGAGAAAAAATGGTTTGCTTGTTTATGTCATTTGTTTTATAAGCTACAGACAGAGCCTGAAGTTATGCTAGGTAGCCTTCGAAACGCTTTTGCTTTGCATTAGCGGAAGTAGATAAACACTACTTCAGTCAATCTCCGGTCTAGCTTGTAAACGTGACATTTAACTTGTTAATTACCCCAGTACATGTATCAAGTTCAGATCTGATGGTTGATGGTGGACACCAATCAGACACTTGAAACGCTGAAATCATTCACCTGGCGACTCTAAATCATTTTTGAGACCAGATCCAAAGACTCACTGGAGGATGATCCCGACCAGCAAAAACATGAAAGGACAACATGGATAGATCAAGTATTCAAGTTGGAATTTCATCCAAGACATTTTGTTCTTTGTCATAAATTATTTCTTCTCTTTTCCCAAGAATGTCAAGAAGGCTTTGCAAAGTATACTATGCTTGAGAAAAGATCCTCGGCCTGCAGTTGCTTCTTTCCCTTTGAAGATTGTGAATACCAAAGATTTGCATACCTTTGAGTTTGATCAAGACCTTCCCTCTAAATTTTGTGATGACCATCTTCAGATCAATTAACCTCAAGAGACCAAAACTGATCTTGTAGCTCTTGTATATACTCCTACACCTTGTAAAATTCCAGATCGGTATAAACCTCTCGTTTTACCTTCGGTTCTTCATGCTTTCCCCAAAAACTATGATCTATACTTGTCGAGGTTTGATGGTGAATGTAAGAATGTCAACGCTGAGCAACATGTGTAGAATTTTGAGTCTTTTCTAGACCTTTTTGAAGTTGATAGCGAAGATGTTAGTATAAAGCTTTTTGCTCTTTCTTTGCAAGCCAAAGTCAAGAGTTGGTTCAAAACCTTGCCTGATGCAAGAATTTTAGATTTCCAGAAGTTTGTCAAAGTTTTTCTTGACAGGTGGATGATCGGACAGAACCTTTTCTTGATTATAGAAGAGTATAACCAGCTAAAAAGATTGCCAGGGGAGACAATACAACAATTTTCTGCCAGATTTAATCAAGTTTATTATTCGATGCCAGTTGATATAAGACCTACTCCTACATCTGCTCTCTTGCACTATCCGGGTGCCTTTGATCTGGAGATGGAGTTTCAGCTGAGAGAAAGGGATATTGCAACACTTCATGAGATGCAAAACAGTGCAGTAAATGTAGAGGCGCATCTGCTGATCCGACGGGCAAGGTTGAATGAAGAAGAGATGAAAAACATAGATCCGGTCGAATCAAAATCTCTAGAGGTGAAACTTGACATTTTGGTAAGTGCAGTGGAAAAGATGATGGACAAGATCAACGCAAGGAATGATGATTATGTTCTAGCTCATGGATCGCTGATTGAAGAAGAACAAGTTGCTACTCCAAAACATTTTGTTTGTTATCCTAGTTGTCATAGATCTAATAATGCTTGTTTTGTAGATCACCTTGGCGAAGAAAGAACTGTTGATATGACCTGCATGCTTGATGATTTTTTTTATACCGATGAATTTCCTTAGTTTGATTAGTATGATGATGATTATGTTCTCCAAAAAGAAACTAATCTTGCAGACGGACAAGCAGCTAGTTTGTGGGAGGAAGAAGTTCATTTTCAGCAGCTTGAAGACAATGTTCAGCCATCACATATCAGCTATGACAGCGACGAGGAAAGTGCATCAAAGTTTGAAGTAAGTGAAGGATCTTTGCCTTTTTGTCTCGATTCATGTCAGTTCATCAGAGACAACTTCCTTGCAATCAGAAATCAGCTATCGACTAGTCTTGATTTGGATCCCCTTGAGCACCATGAAAACTTTGTTCAAGACTTCTCATATTCAGATTTGCAACCCCTGAAATCCATTGATTGTCAAGTTGCAGCTAAAGACTTGGAAGTGGACACACATGATTTAATGATTCAAGGTGACTTCGTACCATTCTGTTTTGAATCATTTTAGTTTTTGAAGGGTAGATTGCATAGTAAATATTCAAATGAACAGCTTATAGCAAATCAGCAATCTCTCAGTGTTAATGTTGAGGATGAGATAGATAACAAAATTCTTGAGCAGCCTGTAGCATCAGATTTGCAGCCACCAAATGAAATTGAAGGGAAGATTACAGATGAAGCTCTGGAAGATGAAATACATGATTTGATGATGTAGGAAGATTCTATACCCTTTTGTTTCGAAGCATTTCAGTTTATAAGGCAGAATCTTTGTAAAATCTCTCAAGAAAAAGATGAACAACTAGAAGGATGTCATACAATTTCAATGAATACATTACAACAGTATTTCCAAGTTTTTCATGATCCAATAGCTGATGTTTTGGATGAGGTTTGCAGTCAAAGTCTTTCTCCATTGACTATATGTGAGCTTGAAACATGTATTGATACAAAATTGATCTGGCAGCCGGTTTCTTTCTCATTTTCAGCAGAGGTCTCGTCACAAGGCTCAAATCAAAGTTTTCATTCATGGTATGAGGAAAAGAGAAGTAATCCATTGGATGAGCTAAGTTCCAGTGTGCTTGAGTTTCAAGATCCTTATGTAGTGTTTTTGGAGGCGGAGAGAAAATTCATATCATTTTACGGATCTGTTTCCAAGTTGTCATGGGAGTTGCCTTTCAGTATTTCTCTCTTGTTTTTCATAAGTGAGCACTTGTGGAGAATTCGAATAGAAGATGGAATACTTACTTGGTTGCACTGGTTGTTTCATTTCACTTGATCAGGTGATGAATGAAACTGTTAGAGTAGGTTGTGATGAATAAGCTCCACTTTGAGCATCATTTTTAGTTGGTCGATTGTGTTTAAGTATCGAGTTAGTGTTTAAATGAATCATGAGTCCTTTGTGAGTCAATTTTCAGTCTTGTTGTTAAGTTAGTTTGTCTCGGTTTTTAGTCATGCATTTCAGTTTGAGTTTTTGACTCCATTGCCCAATGGCTGAAAGCACTGGTCTGCTCTCCCAAAGATCTGCCGTTCTTGGCAGCTCCAAGGAGCTACCATCCCCATTGGAGCCAATGTTAGTTTCAGTCTTTCCAGCCTTCCTCCAGTGATCGAATATGCTCTTACAAAGTGATTTTGAAGTGTCAAGGTCAAATTTTGTCATTTCAGTGAGTCTTCAAGCAAAATTTGGTCACTAGGCATTAGGTCTAGGGTTTGCTCTCACTCTTTTCAAAGTTGCCCAAATGCCAATCTATTTCACTATTCAGCTAATTCTATCATCATTCATAGGGTTGTAATTATCATCTCAGTGTCTAATGAGTCATTTTACACCCTGTTCATGCTTTCGTTGCGCCTAGGTAGGGTCATTTCCTTCTCCTAGGGTTTTGAAGGCAATTTCTCTTGGACGGTCAAATCATCGGAAAAACTTGTTTCCTGATGTTCATACACCTTCCCCTATCCTTAAAGTATCTTATCAAACACTTCCCATCACTGAGATCCCCA
>APFE030167516.1:0-37161 GCA_000404065.3 Pinus taeda
AATTGTTTTATATCAGTGCAATGAAAGGTATCAATAAAAAAATAAAGATTCTCTGTAGAACAGCTACTTCCAAAAACTCTATCATTGTCGTCCAAAGCTATCTAAAGGAAACAATGACTTCTTCCCTGCCAAGAAAATCACAACTTTCAGAGGAACAATCCAAGAATACACTTCATCTTGAAGAATGATAGGTCTCATCACGAGTCGGCTTATCATAATCATAGATATTATAACTTGCTGACTTTGCCAAATACTGCATACCACAACAGGGCAATGACTCAAGATTGTTACGATCAAGGGGCAAGGGGTCTCATCACGAGCCGCTTGTTCAGCAAAGTTATAAATCTAGTGAATGACTGTGTCATAGATGGCTATCAAACCAAGACATTGTTCTTTAAGAATAAAAAGAAATTCAAAGCAATAAGTGTGGATGTGGATTCTTCTTTGAGAGTTGTAGGTTTCTTTAAGTAGGATACAGGATCATTGTTGGGTAACAGGTAACCCTGTCGAGGCTATAAATGCCTGCTGGTAGCAGAGGCTCTACCTACGACAAATGAGCATATTTAAAACTGGTTTACAGAGAAGACTTTGTTTTATCTTTACAGACCAAGTAATGACTGATTTAAACACAAGGACTAAATTGAGGGAGCAAATAATCAAAGTTGAAAATAGCTGAAACAAAATGTCATTGACAGGTTAGAGCATAATGTACTTTATCTTTCCATAATAAAGTTTAATTTTCTGAAAAGTTTTCTGTTTTGGAAGCTGAAAAAATTCAATAGAAACGCAAAGATAACTAGTTCTTCCAAGTGAATCGCCAATTGTTGTGGCCACCAACAACCCCCCTCCTTATGAAGTGTTACTGCTAATACTAAATAAGTGGGTACCCTTAGTAAAAAAATTTAAAAAATCAATTAGTGTTGTATTTCCTTTTAGATGAAACTTACAACATCATGGACTTAGGAAAGTACCTTTGAAGAATCTAAAAACCTAAGTTTCATAATGAAGAAAGTAAATTCACTCCTTAAGAGATATCACATCGCGCAAAGAATGATAGGGTACCTTCTGATGAGTTAAAATGATAAAAAACGCGAGATTGCGACGCGAAACTTCATTGCATCGCATACATTAAAGAAACACTCACATTGAAAAACTTTAAAATCGCCGATATGCGATATCGCATATCGTGCATCGCAAAAATCACATGAATTACACATAAGGATCTACGATATTGCGATATTGCGATACTGCGCAACTGCGACCTTGCGATAGAACATCACGATGAAATTGCGATAATGCGATACAACGATCTGCGATATCGCAAAGCAAAATCGCAGGACTTCTCTATCGCAGTTGGTTCTGGCTCATTATTCAAGAAAATTTTTTCTAAGCCAAGAATTGGTCATGCATTTTAATGCGAATTAATGAGTTGTTGCCAGTTGTTAATGAAGTATGGTGTTGTGTTTTTCGAAGAACTATTTCACGAAAGGTGGCATGTTTTGCATATCTTCGGCATTTAAAGTTTTCTTGTCATTATTTTTTATCATTACTTCCACCTCAAATGTAAACTGCTGGAACGAAGGACAAAGTGTTATATAAGGCAGTATGCAGAAAACTATGAGGAGGAAAGGCAATACTCCAATGTCCATTTCAGAAGGCACACCTAATCCACTTAAGGGAAAGAAAGAGCCGCAGAACTCTTCTGAGGCATCCATCACAGATTTCTCATATATAGCCATGGTTGAATGGGTACTGAACGATGCCGATAACAGAAACAGACAGTTTAATGCTTAGGGTCAGGAACTGACGGAATCACTATTTTTACAAATTTTGAGCTTTATACCCAATGAGAGAAAAAGGCGCAAGAGGCGAAAAACGCATCAGGGAAGCCCGGATCAAGAAACATAGGCAGTTTCCGATGCGCAATTAGTGCTAATCGCGCATCGCTGAGAAAAATTGCTCGAAAAGGAAGGCTCCTAATTACTCAGTCACCTGCAAGCCCTGAGAATTGCAAGAAAGTAGCGATAGAAACAAACTGGAAACAGAAAACTAAAGGAAAAGCAGAAGCAGTCCAAGGGTTAACCAAGTTGAAATGGTATTATTACCAGGTATACATGGTAAAGCCACATAGTCAGTGGATTACTCTCAAGTATATCATCAATTTTACTAAGAAGATAATGCCAGCTCTTGCCGATTCTATTTGCTTAACTCAACCAAAGACGGAAGACAGTCAGCCGACTCCACTCAGGAAAATACTGAATGCTTGCAATGTTAAGGAGAAAATTTAGAAATAGTTATTAGATTTAATTTTAGAAATAGTTTTTCTTAGAAAGAGGACGGTCATTTAAACCGAGTCCTCAATTTCTGTAAATAAGTTATCTAGTTAGTAGTATTTAAACCCTCCAGAAATTTATCAAAAACTTGTCCTCAGAACATGCACTTTTGCACCCTCAGAGGAGGTTTTGGTGAATGAATGGAACAAGTTTTATTTGATATTTGCATTTGATATCTGTTATTGATGTTGCACTTCTTTACTCTTAGTGGATGTTAAATCAAGGAGAGATAAATCAATTGTTGCTTGAAGCTCATGAGTAGGACTAGTTATAAATGGTACTTTTATCTCTTAACCATTTCTACTTATGCGTTAAAGTGATATTCAGTTTTCAGTTATTTATATATTATAGCATGGATGTCTGAGTTATTATTTGGCACTTTTGTACGGTGATAACTATTTGTTTATGTTTAGTGTATGAATAGCTCATTTATGCGATAAGTTTTAATATCCATTTCGTCTAACTTCCTATACGAAGTAGCTCATTTTTATCGAATTATTTTCTTATGATAGTTGAATGATATTTATTACCAGTTATTGTATGAAATCTTTTTAGATCGCATAGAAGAAAGATCACACCCCGGGTTAGCATAAATTTCGATGTTTTTCTATTTATTAGAATACAATAGCATAGCATTAGATTAGATAGAAGTATTCCATTTAGGACAGAAACACCCATATTTCTCACACACACACACTGAATTGGGAAACTGGTCCCATATCCCCAGTCGGACCCGCTATACCAAATGGATAAGGAGCTTCCAACCAAGGTCCGGACCGGGCGGGCATCCCCCTTGTTTTCGACCCGATTTTTGGGCCTTCAACATATTTGGCGCTAGAAGGAGGGCCTAAACTATGAATGGCAAGTAAATCTAAATCAAAATACCATTCTGAGAGTAAATCGCCCTCACCATCTCCTCTGACTTCTCCATTACATTTAAATCCAGAGTTAGAAGTCGCTAGAGCATCATCCGCTGCTACAAATCCTGACATTTCAGAACAATATGTTATTGAACCTCCTAAAGTTGAACCTCTGATTAATAAACTTCAAGGATTTTCCATTTCCCCTCAAAGATCTGATAAATCTCAAGGCAGCGTGACTTCGGAGTATAACCCTTCTCATCCCTTGACCAGAGTTAAGAGTGAAATGTTCGGTATTCAGCCAACCGAACTACCTCTTCCTAAAAGGAAAAGAGCAAGGAAGTCACCTAAAGGGTCCGACAGCGAGACTCTTTCATCAACATCATCCATCTCAACTTCTCACCCATGAAGTCAACCATCTACTCCACCACCCCAGACCATTATCAATCCACCTACTGGAATCCCTACAACTCCTCCTCAATAATCTACAATCATAATCACCTCATCTTCTCAACCACAGGGATCATTTTCTGTAAATCCCCCTGTTAGCAGTAAAATAATGGCCCAGTCTCCATGGAATAATCCTGGGGCAATCTTAATGCCTGCACCCTTGAGTCAAATACCGGCCCATCCTGAGAAATGGCTGCCCAAGTTCAATCCTGAGGTAGGCATGCTAGTAGAAGAGCACATAAACAACTTTATGCTATACATCAACCTCAACGGGGTTACTAATGAAGATGTTGTTGTTCGACTGTTTCCTTATACCCTACAAGGAACAGTCGGATCGTGGTATTTCTCATTACCCTTTGGATTTATTACCAGTTGGGACATCTTCCAAGACCAATTTCTAACCACGTTTGGTGATGACAGGTCTACGACAACGTTAATTAATGACCTATCCACCCTTAGGGCAGAATCTAGAGAACCGATCAAAGATTTCAATCTACGTTTCAATAAAATTTTAAACAAAATTCCTACTTCTTCCCAGCCCAGCAAGGAAGTGCAATGTGAATGGTATATCATTGTATTACCATCGAACATAACAATCTTCGTGGACAGAGCTAATAAAACAACCCTTGCTGAAAACATGAAAGAAGCCATAGCAGTAGAGAAACGAATAATCGCCTTAGAGAAGAAATCCGCGTTAGAAGAACGAAAATCTAAGAAGGTCGCCTTCAAAGAAGAGTCCAAGAAGAAACAAGCAAAAGATCCATTCAATTTGGAGGGATTGCAAAAAGTTCTTAAGACCATGTCTAATGAAATGGTCAACATAAAAAAGAAAGTAGCAAAAACTTCTTCAAAAAGGCCCCACAAAGCTTTTAAAAGAGGCCCGTCAATGGATTCAAATCCACCCAATGCTATAACAAATGCTGAATCCGAGGAAGAGGAAGAGGAAATTGTCACTTAAGGGCAAACTGATGATGAAGAAGTTGTAGAATTACAAGGAATGTGGGATTTCATCCTCCCACAAGAGGACGATCAAGAAGTATTCCCAGTTAACACACGAAATAGAAATCAGCTTGATCCTCCCCAAACTACCCCAAAACCAAAGAGTGCAAGCTCTACAACGAAGGATAAAGTCGCAACAAAGAAAACGACATCTAAAGCGACTCAAACTAGCCCAGTCCAAACAGATTCACCTACTCCATCTAAAATGTTGATTGTTTCGGATGAAATGGAGTACACTATCATGGAAGACATGAAAAAGACTAGGGAAAATATCACTCTGTACGAATTGAGCAAGTTAAAGCATCAACAAAATATAATGATGAAATAATTACATGCTATGCCAATTGCACCTTTGCCTACTGCTGTAATTTCTCAAGCTTCTAAGAACATGGGAAGACCTCCAAGTAATACGACTAACAAGATTGATCCAAACGACATCGTCTTAATTGGAGGTAGATTGAGATCTCATACTCCCCCTTTTCTCCTTACTTATGAGATTTTTAACAAAAATGTACATAATTGTTTAGTGGATTCAGGTGCTTCATCAAATATTTTACCGAAGTCCATATGCACCAAATTAAACGTTCAACCACAGAAATCCGTTGTTCGCATAGTTCAACTAGATCGGTCTCAAGTCGAAGTCATCGGCAAACTAAATCAAGTAACCATAAGGCTGTCATCCAACCCGAAGGTATGTCAAGTGATTGATATTTTAGTGGTTGATATACCTGAATTTTATGGCTTAATTCTTAGCAGGGATTGGTCAGAAAAACTGCATGGATACTTCTCAACTAACTGGTTGCATATGTGGCTGCCTTACAATAGTAAGCCAAATCAAATAAAAGTTGAACGAGAATTACATCAAAAGTACATAGTAACGGAGTTAGAAGGGGAAAATGAACCAGTAGGATATAACAATAGCATAATTGGCAATTATTCAGTAGATTCTTTTCTCAGCAATTTTAATGCTCATACATCCCCATATTTAGAACATTTTGTCTTGTCCCAAGTCAAAAACTTTTATCAAACGGATAGTTCAAAATGTATCAATTTTTTAGATAAACCTATAAATAAATCTTTGTTTTGGAAATTATTTTTTGATGGTTCTAAATCCAACGAAGGAGCAGGAGTAGGATGCATGCTAATTAGTCCAGAAGGAGACAAAATCATGTTAACATGCAGGCTCGAATTTTATTGTACCAACAATACAGTAGAATATCAAGCTTTAGTTCAAGGGATGTACAAAGCAATCGAGCTAAACATAAAGTATCTCCAAGTCTTCGAAGACTCTGATATTACAGTCAGACAGGTAAGGAATAATATACATTGCCTGTCAGGTCATTTAAAACACTAACAATCTTTAGTTCAAGATCTGACTGAGCATTTTATAGCATTCAATATTTCATCCATTCCCAGACTCCAGAATGCAAGCGCTGACCTTTTAGCTAACGTAGCTTCTAAGCTCATTCCTTCAGAAGATTTTAGTCCAGATAGATTCTCAATAGAATTAATCTTTAGACCTTCTATTCCTGACAACATCACAAATTGGATAATATTCAACGACGATCCTGATATCGTAAATTTCCTTACTTCTAAAGGATCCTACTCTAACCAAATAATCGATGAAGATCAACATGATCAACAATTACAGCAAGATAGCACTCCCAATGCTATACCTAAATCAGTGGTCAAGTTAGAAGACCTGTACGATTTGAAAGATCGGTTTAAAAGGTCTACCAATTCAAAACTCTAAAGTTCGACCTTGAATTACAAATTGGTAAACCTAGGAACCGATGTCAAACCCCAAAACATAAATCTAGGCCTTGGCCTAGCCCCCGAAGAAAAGCTAGCATATATTCGTCTTTTGAGACAATACAAAAACGTTTTTTCTTGGAATTATGATGAACTTAAAACATACGACACTTCTATCATCCAACATACTATTCCAATGATCGATAACGAAAAACCTATCCACAAAAATTGAGAAAGATTCATCCCAACTTAGAAAATCAGATAAAAACCGAACTCAACAAGCTGTTGAAAGCCAAGATAATTTTTCCCATCAGACATTCTAAATGGGTCTCCAATATGGTACCTGTTAGAAAGAAAAACATAGATATTAGGATTTGCATTGACTTTTGCAATCTCAACAAAGCCTGTCAAAAGGAAAATTTTCCCTTACCACCTATGGAGAAAATATTGCAGGCAGTGGCCAGCTCAGAATTAATGTCTTTCTTGGATGGATTTTCAAGATACATTCAAGTTCTGGTAAATCCTGATGATCAATTGAAGACCACATTCAGAACTAAATGGGGCACATATGCATATCGAAAGATGCCATTTGGTTTTATTAATGTTGGTGCCACATTCCAGAGAGTCATGGACATTGCATTTAAAGGTTTAGTCAATAAATCTGTAGTAATTTATTTGGATGATATAACCATGTACTCCAAGAAACGAGGTGACCATCTCAAAGACATAAAGCAAATCTTCCAACGATGTTTAAGGTACGAAATTTCACTTAACCCAAAGAAATCATTTTTCGCATTAAGTGAAGGGAAAATTCTAGGATTCATAGTGTCAAAATCTGGTATTCACATCGACTCTAACAGAATCAAAGAAATTTCTGAAATATCCCTACCTCATAACAAAAAAGCCATGCAATCCTTCCTTGGTTAAATCAATTTTGTAAAGAGATTTGTTCTAGATTTTTCATGAATCGTATCTCCTTTACAAACTATGATAAAAAAGAACTCTAATTTTAAATGGGGCCAAGATGAACATGAAGCGTTTAACCTGATCAAGCTGGCTATTATTAATGCTCCATCTTTAGCAACTCTGAATTTTTCATAGCCTTTCATTTTATACACATTTGCCTCAAATAAGTCATATGCTGCGATACTCACTCAAATGAATCAAGAAAAGGCGGAAGCACCAATTAATTTTTTTAGTTCAAATTTGCAAGGTGCTGAATTAAATTACTCAGACGTGGAGAAACAGGCTTATGCTGTTTTCAAAGCAATCAAATACTTCAGACCTTTTCTACTCAAAACCCACACCAAAATTATAGTATTGTTTCCAGTAGTAAGGAATCTTCTAGTAGAAAAGGATGTGGGTGAGAAGAGGGCCAATTGGGTAACTGCCTTACAAGAATATGACATAGAAATTAAACTAGCAAACATTGTAAGAGGTCAAGGCTTTTGCAAAATTCTAGCTAGAGCGTCGCAAATTTCTGAAATCCCATTTGTAGAGGTACAAGTGTGCGAGGTAAGCCTAAACGATGAGCAGTCATTATATGCTGTTATCATTTATTATCTTAAGAATGGATATGCTCCTTCATACCTCGATTACACTAAGAAAAGAGCTCTAAGATTAAAAGCCAAACAATATCAGCTCATAAATGATATTTTTTTTAGAATGAATTACGATTCTGTTCTCCTTAGATGTCTTCAGAAATTTGAAGCTCATAAAGTTTTGCAGGAACTCCACGATGGGCCAGCAAGCGGACACTACTTTGGAGATGCTACTGCACATAAAATCTTGCGCGCAGGATATTACTGCCCCACGTTATTCAAAGACTCGCATAGTTATGTATGGAAATGTCAAGTCTACCAAAATACTGCTGGGAGACAGAAGAAGCCATCCTTACCACTACAACCAATTAACATCGGCCAACCTTTCAACCAGTGGGGATTGGACATAATAGGTGAGATCGTTCCTCACTCTTCCAAGCAGCATAGATATATCTTTACAGCAACAGATTATTTTACTAAGTGGGTAGAAGAAGGTCCACTCAAGATGGCTAATGCTAAAAATATCATTGAGTTCATAGATCAATTTATAATAACCAGGTTTGGATTACCTTTCGTTTTAATGTTCAATAATGCATCATACTTTTCTAGAAATGCAATGACTGAATTTGCACTTAAAAGAGGATTCA
Organism: Pinus taeda; assembly: GCA_000404065.3. Taxonomy (NCBI): domain Eukaryota; kingdom Viridiplantae; phylum Streptophyta; class Pinopsida; order Pinales; family Pinaceae; genus Pinus; species Pinus taeda. Next base: position 8,583 of record APFE030167516.1, read on the forward strand.
AACATAAATATTCGACCAATTATTATCCATAGGGCAACGGATTAGGCGAGTCTACAAACAAAAACCTAATTTGGATTATCAGAAGAAAAGTAGACCAAAATCATGAAAATTGGTATAAATCCTTAATATACGCTTTATGGGCAGACCGAATAACGAAAAAGGCTTCCATCGGCACTTGTCCCTTTAATTTAGTTTATGGGAGAGAAGTTGTTCTTCTGACTCATTTAGAAATTCCTTATTTGTCTCTAGTTCAATACATTGATGAAGTACCAACTTCCTCATTACACTTAAGGAAAATGGAAATAATCAAATTAGAAGAACAACGAGAACAAGCTAAGAAAACGCATGCTCATCATCAGGCACTAGTAAAATCCTCTTTTGATTCAAATATAATGACCATAAAAGAATTTCAGGTGGGAGATTTAGTTTTAAAATGAGACAAGGCACACGAAGAAAAGGGTAAACATACAAAATTTCAAAGAATGTGGCTTGGTCCTTTTCAAATTGTAGAAGTCTTAGGTCCATCGACATTCGTGTTACAGGATTTAACAAGTAAAAGAGACTCTTTGCCTGTCAATGGACAAATTCTTAAGAAATATTTTCCATAGAAGATTATTCTTCTATTTTGTAGAGTAATAGTTTTTCTCTTTTTCATAATAAAACCAGTTGTGAATGGTTACATTAGGCATTTACGAAAAAGATACCAACTCTCTTTCATATTTTGATTTTTCGCTTGCATAAATAGCAAATCTTTTGGAAAATTGATCTTTATTATTGAAAGATACAGTTAAAGACTCTAACCTAGATATGACACTAGTTTCAACTTCATAAAGTTTGATGAAAACAACCTTTAGTGAAGAAATTGTTTTATATCAGTGCAATGAAAGGTATCAATAACAAAAATAAAGATTCTCTGTAGAACAGCTACTTCCAAAAACTCTATCATTGTCGTCCAGAGCTATCTAAAGGAAAACAATGACTTCCTCCCTGCTAAGGAAATCACAACTTTCAGAGGAACAATCTAAGGATACACTTCATCTTGAAGAATGAGAGGTCTCATCACGAGCCGACTTATCATAATCACAGATATTATAACTTGCTGACTTGCCAAATACTGCATACCACAATAGGGCAATGACTCAAGATTGTTACAATCAAGAGGCAAGGGGTCTCATCACGAGCCAGCTTGTTCAGCAAAGTTATAAATCGAGTGAATGACTGTGTCACAAATTGGCTATCAAACCAAGACATTGTTCTTTAAGAATAAAAAGAAAATCAAAGCAATAAGTGTGGATGTGGATTCTTCTTTGAGAATTGTAGGTTTCTTTAAGTAGGATACAAGATCATTGCTGGGTAACAGGTAACCCTATCGAGGCTATAAACACCTGCTGGCAGTAGAGGCTCTACCTGCGACAAATGAGCATATTTAAAACTGGTTTACAGAGAAGACTTTGTTTTATTTTTACAAACCAAGTAATGGCTGATCTAAACACAAAGACTAACTTGAGGGAGCAAATAATCAAAGTTGAAAATAGCTGAAACAAAATGTCATTGACAGGTTAGAGCATAATGTACTTTATCTTTCCATAATAAAGTTTAATTTTCTGAAAATTTTTCTATTTTGGAAGCTGAAAAAAATTCAATAGAAACACAGAGATAACTGGTTCTTCCAAGTGAATCGCCAATTGTTGTGGCCACCAACAACCCCCCTCCTTATGAAGTGTTATTGCTAATACTAAATAAGTGGGGACCCTCAGTAAAAAATTTAAAAAAATCAATTAGTGTTATATTTCCTTTTAGATGAAACTTACAACATCATGGACTTAGGAAAATACCTTTGAAGAATCTAAAAACATAAGTTTCATAATGAAGAAAGTAAATTCACTCCTTAAGAGATATCGCATCGCTCAAAGAATGATAGGGTACCTTCTAATGAGTTAAAATGATAAAAAAACGCGAGATTGCGACGCGAAACTTCATCGCACCGCATACATTAGGGAAACACTCACATTGAAAAACTTTAAAATCGCCGATATGCGATATCGCATATCGCGCATCACAAAAATCACATGAATTACACATAAGGATTATAACGATTAAGCGATCTGCAATATTGCGATGTTGCGATACTGCGACCTTGCAATATAACAACACGATGAAATTGCGATTTGCGATATAGCGATCTGCGATATCGCAAAGCAAAATCGCAGGACCTCTCCATCGCAGTTGGTTCTGGCTCATTATTCGAGAAAACTTTTTCTAAGCCAAGAACTGGTCATGCATTTTAATGTGAATTAATCAGTTGTTGCCAGTTGTTAATGAAGTATGGCGTTGTGTTTTTCGAAGAACTAGTTCACGAAAGGTGGCATGTTTTGCATATCTTCGGCATTTAAAGTTTTCTTGTCATTATTTTTTATCATTACTTCCACCTCAAATGTAAACTGCAAGAACGAAGGACAAAGCGTTATACAAGGCAATATGCAGAAAACTATGAGGAAAGGCAGTACTCCAATGTCCATTTCGGAAGGCACAGCTAATCCACTTAAGGGAAAGAAAGAGCCGCAGAACTCTTCTGAGGCATCCATCACAAATTTCTCATATATAGCCATGGTTGAATGGGTACTGAACGATGTCGATAACAGAAACAGACAGTTTAATGCTCAGGGTCAGGAACTCATGGAATCACTATTTTTACAAATTTTGAGCTTTATACCCAATGAGAGAAAAAGGCGCAAGAACCGAAAAATGCATCAGGGAAGCCGAGATCAAGAAACAGAGACAGTTTCCGATGCGCTTAGTGCTAATCACGCATCGCTGAGAAAACATGCTCGAAAAGGAAGGCTCCTAATTACTCAGTCACCTGCAAGCCCCGAAAATTGCAAGAAAGTAGCGATAGAAACAAATTGGAATAATAAAACTAAAAGAAAAGCAGAAGCAGTCCAAGGGTTAACCAAGTTGAAATGGGATTATTACGAGGTATACATGGTAATGCCACATAGTCATTGGATGACTCTCAAGTATATCATCAATTTTACTGAGAGGATAATGCTAGCTCTTGCCGATTTTGTTTGTTGCTTAACTCAACCAAAGACGGAAGATAGTCAGCCGACTCCACTCAGGAAAATACTGAATGCTTGCGACGTTAAGGAGCAAATTTAGAAATAGTTAGATATTAGATTTAATTTTAGAAATAGTTTTGCTTAGAAAGAGGATGGTCATTTAAACCGAATCCTCAATTTCTGTAAATAAGTTATTTAGTTAGTAGTATTAAAACCCTTCTCATGCATTTAGAGAAGGGTCCAGAAATTTATCAAAAACTTGTCCTCAGAACATGCACTTTTGCACCCTCAGAGGAGGTTTTGGTGAATGAATGGAACAGGGTTGATTTGATATTTGCATTTGATATCTGCTACTGATGTTGCACTTTTGTACTCTTAGTGGATGTTAAATCAAGGAGAGATAAATCAATTGCCGCTTGAAGCTCATGAGTAGGATTAGTTATAAATGGTACTTTTATCTCTTAACCATTTCTGCTTATGCGTTAAAGTGATATTCAGTTTTCAATTGTTTATATATTACAGCATGGATGCCTGAGTTATCATTTGGCACTTTTGTACGGTGATAACTATTTGTTTATGTTTAGTGTATGAATAGCTCATTTATTCGATAAGTTTTCACAACTGTTTCGTCTAACTTCTTATACGAAGTAGTTCGTCTTTATTGAATTCTTTTCTTATAATAGCTGAATGATATTTATTACCAGTTATTGTTTGAAAATCTTTTTAGATCGCATAGAAGAAAGATCACACCCCGGGTTAGCATAAATTTTGATTTTTTTTTTTGTTTATTAGAATACAACAACATAACATTAGATTAGAATTAGGATAGAAGTATTCCATTTAGAACAGAAATACCCATCTTTCTCACACACACACTGAATTGGGAAACTGGTCCCATATCCCCAGTCGGACCTGCTATACCAAACAGATAAGGAGCTGCCAACCAAGGTCCGGACCGGGTGGGTATCCCCCTTGTTATTGACCCAATTGTTAGGGCCTTCACTAGGACCACATCCTAAACATTGTTATGAACAATGGAGCAATACTACTCCACCATGGCATCAACCCAAATTGATTGTTGCACAACCTCCTCAAAGGAACATGGCCCTGTCTCAACACAGATGTTCATAAAATCCATGTATCCAAGGAGACATCCTCTGGCTATGTTGTGATGTGGGGGCTCCCACATTCTCTCTCGCATTATACAATAAACTGTCAGCCTCTCTAGTGCACTTTCTCCCATCTCTGGAAGAATCTACCTAAGTGGATGTCTCTACTCCTGGATCCTCTACATGTGGCTTCTCCACATCAATCTCAGGCTCCTCAACCTTAGGAGCTAAAAGATCCTCAACCACGTCTACCTAAAACTCCCTCTAAGGGGAACATCACATGGCCTTCTCCTCATTGAATCTGACATCCCTACGAACCAATGTCATCCTGTTGGTTAGCAGGTACACCTGATAGTTGTGAGGTGTATCAGTGTACCCCACAAATATCCCCAAATCTGTAGTTTTCTCAAGCTTCTTCCATGCATCTTTGGTCACATGGAAATATATCAATGACCCAAAATCCTGAAGTGACCAACATTTGGTCTCTTCCTTGAGAAATCCTGCTTTGGTGTACTCATCCCAATAATTTGATGCAGGCTTCTGTTATGAAAATAAACATTTTTGTTTCATGCCTCAGCCCACAAGTGTAGTGGTAGGCCCTGATCACATAACATCTCTAATGATGCCCCTACAATGCTTCTATTCTTCCTTTCATCTAGCCCATTCTGTTGTGGGTTATGGGGTGTTTTCAACTCCTATTTAATCCATTCTACTACACATAAGTTTTTAAACTCATTTGACACATATTATCAGTCCTTAGATATTTAGCATTCTTGCTAGTATCTTTCTCGACCAATGCTTTAAATTCACAAAACTTTGCAAAAGTTTGATCTTTCTTCTGCATGAAAAATATCGAGCATTTACGAGAAAAATCATCAACAAATATAACATAATACATGTGCTTGGTTGTGGATGTTGTCGAGAACAATACACACACTTCTAAATGGACTTGATCTAGAATCACTTTTGATTGACTGTCTTTGTCGTGAAAGGAAGCTTTGGTGAATTTTCCCAAGGTACACCTTCTTGATGTGTCAACTTTCTCTAGTGTACCTTTGGGAAGATCGGTAGAAATTTGCTACATGATTTTCAAAGCGGCATGATGCAAGTGACCCAACTGTCTATGCCACATATCACCGATGTCTCAGCTCTGCGCCCTTTCTTCTTTCATGCTCAAGGAAGCACAATATTCTACCTCCAACATATATAGATTCTTCACCTAAATATGTATCCTTTTTACCTGTCCCGTGGCTATGTGACAAAGGAATGCCTTTCCCTTACTAAAGATCACATCATAGCCTCTAACCTCCAACATAGCAACGGATACCAAGTTCATCTTCAACCTAGGAACATACATAACATCTCTTAAGGTGAGAGGACCACCTGAATCCCTCTAAAAGGTAACTGTACCCAATCCAGTAGCCCTATACCTCCCATCGTCACCCATCTCGATATGCATCTGGAGATCCTTCTCCTCTAGGTCACTGAAGAGTTCCTAGTTGTCATTCATGTGGAATGAATCTCCATTGTCTTGGTATCATACACTACCCATCATTGATGAAATGATGGATGCACTGAGGGTAAATTCCAAATTGAGAGGCAAGCACCTCACCTTTCGCTCCTCTTGAGGACTTCTTCTTGAGTGGAAAATTTATAGAAAAATGTCCTAGCCCGTGACAATGAAAGCACTTGACTTTCGACATGTCCTTCTTCTTTCCTCCATGACAAGAATCCAATTTGGAATGGGATGTCTTCCCATTCCCTTTCTTTTCCTTATCCGTTAAGGCACAATTTTCGTCATCATCAGTTTTTGATGAGGATCCATCCCTGGTGCTCCATTGAATCTCTTCCTATACCAAATCCGACCACAGTCACTCCTACTCTGGAAGCTTCTCCCTCCTATTTGTAGAGTCTTGATAATTATTCCAAATCTTGGGGAGTCCTAGAAGGGCTAGGCTCACCATATCATCCTCAGAAATAGTAATCCCAACACTTCTAAGCTCATCTCAATAATGAGTGAACTTGTTCAATTATTTCGTAATTGAGTCACCCTTCTCCATATTGATCTTTCTGAGTTTGTCCTTTAGTTCCAACTTCCTATGGTCATTGTTATTTTGAAACAGGTTCTTCAATGCCTTCCACATAGCATATGTAGTTTCCTTGCCATGGAGACTTTAGACAATGTGTTCTCGAACTCCCCCAAGAATAATCTGCCTTGCCTTTGACACACACTTCTTCCATTCGGCCAGATCATTAACATTTGATGTTGGTGGCTTGGGAATTTCTCAATCAAGGAATCCATTAAGGCCAATGTCTTCCAACATTTCCTCTATCATGTCCTTCTAGGCTATGTAATTCGATTTTCCTTCCAAGGAGTACTTGAGTCTCAAACCGTAGAAAGTCATTTGTCGATCCTGAAGTAAGAATTGCAAACTCGAATTTCACCTATAACCCCAAACTCAAAATCTCCTCTAGTGTACTGTCTTCAGCTCCAAAACCATGTAGACTTTTCTGTAGATTAAACAAATCATGTAATTTTCTAAAACACAAGACAAGAATCTGCTCTACTTTCAACAACAGAAACCAATATATCGATGAAAACAATAATCAACAAAAGGAAGAATATCAATCACACATAACACAATATTTATCTAGGGCAAGCAACTGCTCAAAACTCCGACTATCCATTTTGCATTAATTACAAATCCAAGAAGAAAATACAATGCTTTTTCTCACTAGAACAATCCATAAACAAGTATAATCAACTCTCTACCTCACAAGCCCGCTCTAGCCAACACTTAGACAATTTTGTTGCCTGCCAAATCCCTATTTGCTTGCACAATTCCTAAAATAATTAGCCAAAATTTAAATGTGAAATCCTTCTTCCAAAACTCCACAATCCAAACTTAGGTCCATAACTGATTGCATGCATGATCTGTAAAACTCAGAAAATCATACAACTGATAGTAAATTGTCCCTGCACCCTACACTCAACTAGGTGTTTCTTTGAATTGACATGCATGAGTTTCTCTTGGGTGAATCTCTATTTAGATGGAGTAGCACTAAGGATGCACCAGTGCACCAACTCACTACTAATCCTCTACTAGTTCCTCCAATAGTTAGAACTAGTTTAACTGACCATAACTCAGTCAAACTGAGTTATCTAATTACAACTCAATTAAACTCATCCCGGACCCCGAAAAAATTAGGGATCACACATACATGACTATAGAAAGACTTTCAACTCGAAATTCCTAAGTTAATTTAGTCAATTAAACTTAATTAACTATTTACAAGTTTCTATGAGAATAGAATTCGATTTTAATTCAAAATTTAATTCAAGGACAAATTAAACAAGGATTTCTTGTTTCCATTTCTCAATAGACTCCCCTCTTATATCAAATTATTCTTCTTTTAGGTTCGAGATTGCTCAACATATGAGAAGAGTTACAATGACAAGCAGAGATAAGTAAGGATGAGCATAGATGAGAATATATGAGTAGGGATGAGCATATATGTTCAATGACGATGTTTGTTAACCAGATAGTTGTGATGAGACATGTGTTGTAGTCAGTAATTTCTCCCTAGATGAGAGGGAGTGTTAATTTTGGAAACTCAGGGACAAATTCCCCCGTTTGGAAAATATTCCTAATTGAGGAAGATTTCTACTATCCCTTCAAAGAATTTGATTTGGTTGAGGAAAATATATATTTTAATATGAAAACCCACATGTTCACTAAAGGACGGGCCAGCCCAAAAGAACAATATGGACACCCTCGGATGGCTATAACTACAAGTCAAGTGACCCTCTTTTGGACATGATCAATCATTCTTGTTTCTTTTTTTTGGCTCGCTTAGGTCTAAGGTTAGTTCACGGAAGTCGGTTTACACAGGTTTGATTTGCAGGGTCTGAAGCTTTCATGTGTGATTAGGGTTTTTGGTTCTCAGCCACAGGGATGCTACAGGATATTTTCGGTTGCATCTACAGGAACACAATCCTATTTGTGTGGTTGGAGGGCTTCAGTTGTACGCGCATCTTTCTCTCCATGTGGTTGGAACCTAAGGTTTGATTTTGATAGTTGACTATAGTTGACCATCAATTCTAATGGTTGATGACAGTTTAGCGCGGGCTTTTGAAATAGGATTTTGATTATTAGGATTGTTGGTTTCATCTCTTGGATGTTGTTTAATTGATTTTTCTAGATAGTTTTTTGGTTGAATATATGGATCATTTTACTCTCTCTTTGTTGAAACATTCAATGATAATATAATAAGAAGAAGAATTTGAAAGGTTTTTCCCCCTTGTGGGGTCTATCCCTAGTCTTCGACCAATCCTGGTGTCTTTATGTGTGAATTATTTTCCTCTATTGTTCCTTTATGTTTTGATGCATTGTTGATGATATCGTTCTTTCTATATAATTGCATATTTTATTGAATAATGTTATAATGTTGTGGGTGAATTCAATGTGTAAATGATGAAATGTAATTATCTAAAGCAAAGAACAATATAATCCTAAGAAAAAATAACACCCAAGGTATGATTATGGGCTTGTAGGAGTAGGCTGAAATTATCCATCTTCATGTCAATATTATCCTAAAATGGCTTCACTAATTAGATCAAGTTCCGGATATTGGTTGGAATTAGTCTCAAACAGAGAGTTGTTAAGAACAACAACTAGTTTCAAATGTTGATTCTTATGATGTAATTCATCTCGTTGGAGCTGAGATTCGAGTTGGAGAAACTCAATCTTATCTTATGCATCTTGTAAGCATATTCAAACATTAGTGAGGATGGATTTGTTGATTTTGACTATACCATCAATACTATAGAAGATTATAGTGTTAAATAACTCCAATAATGCATCAAGTATGGCCATGTTCTCAAGATGGCGAATAAAGGGTGTCAAATTCAAAAAACAATGCACCTATTTATAAATAAAACTCAATGAATAAATGATAGATATTTTTGAGTACAATATTCAAAATGTTGACGAACAATTAGAAGAGAGGAATGGCAGGTTTTCTGAAATTATTAACCTTCCATTTAAATGGTACTAAAGTAGCACCACTCAAATTGGTTCTGCTAATGCTATTCAATGTTAAGAAATATTTATGCTCACCACTCATGATAAAGAGAGTGTATTCAAAAATGATAATTAAGGAAATAATGAAACATTTAAAACCCAATATGGAGGCATGAGAAACAAATCCATCAATGGACTGGAGTAGCTTTAACACTTCAACTTCTTAAACAATACAATATATCAACTTCATTATTATACTAATCTTTGTCCAAGATCCTTGTTCCAACACATCACCCAAAATGTCACTTCTCTTTAGTGTGAGTAGAGAGAAGGCTTGTAAGATCCTTTAACGATATACTCTTAAATTTGATTCTTTCACTCAAAAATCCACATAATTCAAACTCCTTGGAATTTTATAGTTTTTGATAAGTGGTATTATTATGTGCAAACCTCAACAAAACCAATTAGACTTTGCATTCATTACATGATTTCCCATGTCCCATGTAGCGACTAACAACTAATCCAAGAAGCTCACGAAGGATGCTTTATTTGGATCTATGTTTGATCCAAACTTAAATAGGAATGCAACAAATTATAGATATAACCATAAGTATAGAGATGCTACAGAAATAACACATCATTTCATTAATATCACATACTGAAATATGCTTACAAACACAATAGAAATAAACTATTTTGAACGATGGTAGCTTATCTCTGAGATGATATGTGGCAGCTACATGGCTCTTAACTGTGTTACAGTAAAGCTCAAGGGCCTATTTATTATTGGACAACAAGGGAAAACCCCAAACAACCAAAACCCTAACCCCATGAGATGGAACGTCAAGCGTTTGTGGGCCCCGTTGGGGTAAGTTGGGTAGCCAACTTCCTGGGGTTGTAACTTGGGCATATTATCTCTGTTTGGTGCGTACAATATCTTTTTGAAAATACATTTTTGACCACTACAGGATTTTCAATAATCCCCTATCCATGGCAACAGGCCTGCTGAATACCTCAAAAACACATCGTTTAGGGGGTCAAAACTACTCCGAAAGTTTAGGAACCGAAAGACTGCTAAAAAAAGTAAATGTTGCAATAAACCAGGAAACGAATGAAATTGACTAGAGTTCTAGGTGGAATAAGTGGGTGGCCACTATATCCACCCAAATCAGTCCTCCCTCCTTAGGAAGAAATGGTCCCCATTATATGCAGAGCCTCCATGAGGTGAGGAAATTTCTGTTGAACAATGTCCTTGGTGAACCACTTGCCCTCGTGAAGAAGTTGGCCTACTTTGAAAACTTGATATAGTTGTATCCTATGTTGGAGATTTCTCTTGATTTGTTTGTCCATGATCTAATCAGTTTTGGATTGTTCCATGCATTTTGGGTTTAGCTCTATTGGTGTGAGTTGTTATGCAATGTTAGATATGTCCAACAATGGTGGGAAGTATGGTCGAAGGCGGTCTACATTGAATATTGGGTGTAGACCAAAGAACAGTGGAATGCTGAGTTCGAAGGAATTGTTCCCTAAAACTTTGGTGATGGTGTATGGCCCATATCGAAGTGGAGAAATCTTGCGGTGGGGTCCAAAAAGGTGCTCCTTCTACAAATGTAGCCAAACTTTGTTGCCCACTTGGAACTTATTCTGCACCCTATGTCAATCATGGAGTTGCTTGTACTTAGTTGCTCTATCCAATATATGATGGACTTGCTAGTGGATGTGTTGAATTTACTCAATGAATTTGTTAGACTTGTCAGCTTCAGACTGACTATGAGTCGAATCTACCCGAGTAGCTTCAAATGGTATTCTCGCATTAATGGGACATAATGGCTAAAATCCCAACCCTACCTGAAAGGGTTTGTGTCCCTTAGAGCTATGGAGAGCTCTGTTGTTGATGTGTTGTACATAGGGGAAACTTTCATCCCATGTGTGTGGATGCTTTGAGTTGTGCATGCATAGAATGTGTACGATCATCCTGTTGACAACCTCTATTTGGCCATCAGTTTGGGTGTGGAAAGTCGTGGACATAGTAAGTTTGGTATCCAGGATCGACCAAAGACTTGACCAAAATGCACTTATGAGTCTGTTGTCCTTATTTGAGACAATTTCCTATGGGATCCTAAATTGTACCCACACTTTCTCAAAGAAGAGCTTAACAGTGGCCTTTGTTGTGATACTCTTCTTGCAAGCTGCCATAATGGCCATCTTAGAGAATTCATCAATGACCATGAAAATGAAATCGTTGTCATGATTAGTAGAAGGAAGGCCCAACATGTAATCCAATGGAGATGGATTCCCAAGGTCAACTAGGAGGAAGAGGAGTATATAGGCTTTGCTTCTTGATGGTTGGTTTGGCAATGGCGCAGGAAGTGCAGGATATAATGTACTTCCCAACATCCTGATGAAGTTTCATCCAGTAAAAATATTTCTACAATATTGCCACTATTTTCTCTACTCTGAAATGTCCAGTGACCAAACTTTAGTGTGCCTCCCAAATCTTCTTGGCATGCTTGCTTGAAGGAACACAGATGTGCCCCAGGTTGCATAACAATGCATTCTGGAGGTGAAAATTTGGAACTTGCTTACACTCCAAGAGTGTCTGGTATGTGCTACTGAATTCTGGATCACTCTTATAGAGATGTGGCCACCTCGAAGTCTCGTGCCCACAGGACTCGAGCACAATGATCAGCGCCATGACTGGTGGTTGGATAAGGAATTCTGCAACATTACATATTTTTATTAACTTTTTATTAATAATAATTTGTAATAATGTCCTAATTTATTAGGATTAATTTTAAATCAATTTAAAAAACTAATATAGTTTATTTATAGAAATCCTTTATATCACATTTAAGAAATAGTGATATTATATTAATATTAAGATATTATTATATATTATTATTATTTTTTATTAAAAAAAATTCAAACGTCAATGTAACTATGACTAAATCAATTTTTATCCCTTAACGCTACTTGCTATTAATTTTTCTTTTGAATGTTAGATACTGATCGTTGCATCTCTGAGATATATTTGAGCAATCTATTGATCTTGCTCCTCAGCCTAGTCCTGATGATGAACCTAGATTGAGGTTTGAAATACGTCAACCAATAATTATTCATGTGATTTTCTGGAAGATCTTAATCATTATATCATGAATCAAAGAAGCATCCAATCTTAAACATTGTTGGTGTGTCCCTTCTCGTACTTAATGTTCAAATGGAATTGTTGCAGGTATGGGGACCATTTCTGATGATGATTGTTCTGCAACTTCCCTTGTGTCTGTATAAACTACAAGGGTCAGTGGTATGTGTGGATGACCGTTTCCTTCCCCAACATGTAATGCTTCTATTGGATCCAGGCCTTCACAATGGAATACATTTCTTTGACATAGGTGAGATAATTTCAAACTATGTTTGAAAGTGTCTCTCTATGGTAAGCCACTAGATGCCCCTGTTGAATAAGAACTGCAGCAACAGCATAGTCGGACACATCTATCTCAATCTCAAATGGTTGTTGCAAGTCTTGTAATGTGAGCATTGGTGGAGAGCAGAGGCAATGCTTCATCTAGAAAAATGCCTTACGTTGGGTTTTGGACCAAAACAAATTTTCTTTCGCTCCTCCATTGGTGACTTGACTTAAAGGCCTAGTGATATGAGACAACCCCAACATGAACCTACAGTAGAAATTGACAAGACCCAAAAAGCGCAGAGCTCTATTAGAGTGGTTGGGGTTGGCCAATCCCAAATTACTTGTATTTGAGATATGTCCATATACACACCCCTATCATCAATGATGTACCTTAGATATTGAACCTGGGTCATGCAAAAGTTCATTTCTCCAAATTGTCACACAACTTATGTTATCACAAGGTTTGGAGAACCTATCGAATATGGTGGAGGTGATCTTCCTAACTCTGGATGAAGATCAAGATGTAATCTAAATACACCACCATTAATTCATTGTTGAAGGGTTGCAAGATGTCTTCCATAAATCTCATGAAGGTTGTGGGGCCATTCCTCAACCCGAAAGGCATGACCAACAATTTGAAAAGGCCCTCCTTGGATTTGAAGTTAGTCTTCCGCACATCAGAGGGTTAGATAGGCACCTGGTGATAACCAGACTTCAATTCTATCTTTCTTAAATATTTGGGCCCTTTGAGTTGGTCAAGAAGGTCATCAATCTGTGGGATTGGGCACCTATTCTAGACAATGATCTTGTTCAACACCTAATAGTCAATATAGAGTCTCTAGGTCTCATCCTTCTTCTGTACCAATATAATCACGCTCCCATAGGGTGATGAGCTTGGCCTAATGTGCCCTTTCTGTAACAACTCCCAAATATTCTTCTTGATCTCATCATTCTCTAGAACATAGTGTCAATAAATCAATCCATTGGGTAGCGGCGTGTCCAAGGTCAGATCAATGGAGTTTTTGACCTGACAATGCAGAGGTACCCTCATAGGTAAGGTGAAACTGTCCCTGTACTCCTCCACGACCTTTTCCATATCCTGTTATTGTGTGGAGGATCCCTATCTAGAAGTAGTGGCCACAATCCTCTTCTTACCCTGAGGGCGAATCATAAGAAAACAAATTTCTTGGTCTGTGAAATGATCTTACTACATTGCTTTGCAGAGATCAAATAGATGGTGGTAGGTGGGGCTACCTTTGGTATCCTATACAAATTATAGGCTAAATTAATAATCACATAGTAAGGTATAGACTTATATACAACATTTTTCTTCCACAAGTATGGTTTTCCTAATAATTCATCACAAACTTCAAGAGGAGAAACATCACATAGTACCTCATTCATAAAGGGCTTGATGTTGTACAGAAGGCGGCACTATTGGTTGATGTGGAGATCTCATCCTTGATTAGGCCACTCGATGTTGTACGGTTGGGGATGTGTTGTAGTTGGTAGGCCTAGCCGCTTCACAACCTCTGTTGAAATGAGGTTCTTTTGGCTCCATCTGTCAACAATGAACCACAGGGAAGAACCCTTCACCCACATCTGTGAGTGGAAGAGGTGATCCCCCTCCTCTAGATCTTCAGGTTCATTCTTTTGGACCTTTGTGGTGACCATGGTGTAACTGGGCTCCACATCAATGATTTGCTTCCCTTTTTAATTTCCCTTGTTTTGTTTTTACTCAGAGTCAGAACATGCGTCTAATTCGAAAGTCTTCAGCTCAGCCACTAGTGACTGCTTGTCCCGACACTCACTTGTGTTGTTAGTGGAGTTGTTATGGAACTCACACCATTTTTCTGTGTCGTTATTTGTCTTCATGGTGTTTTTTTCTCTTGCGGATTCAGTGGGTTGTCCCGGGTCACCATGCCTTAGATTTTTCCTTTTCTCTACGGTTTGGAGGCGCCTTTCCCTTGCTTTGGATTCGCATATCCAAAGTCTCTCTTCTTCTATTCAAATTTCTGGTCAATCTTGATAGTGTATTGGTACACCATGCTGAGCGAGGAGATGTCCAAGAACTTCATCTCGTCCTAGATGTACCTGTGTAGTTAGAAGTAGTACTTGAGTACCAAATGTCACTCAAAATCCTTGATACCCAACTTCATGCCAAGGGTATGAAAAACATTGGTAAACTCTGACACGTCATGGTCCCTTCCCTGCCATAGCGTGGTCCACCTTATTTATTTATACTCATAGCACCCAACAGGGTAGTATTGCTCCTTGATGGAATTCCAAAAAAAAATCCAGGTGGGTGTAGCTAAAAATAGTGATTGTGTACTTTCTTCATTTTTCTCTCAATAGGCTTCCCACTAGTCCTTGATGTGGAGGGTGACTTTGAGAAGTGTAAAAGTAATGTTTTCCCGGCTGGAAAAATCATGAATAGAAAAATATCCTTGTATCATATTTAACCATTTATCTACGATGTCTGCATCCATATAACCTTAAAATATGAATATTTAAAAGCTAACTTGTGCCTTAAAGGGTGTGGCGCTTCCACAGTGGTTGCTAAAAGGAGATGTGTTGCCTTTTGGTAGCCACTAAAGGATCAGGGAAAATTTTTCCATCATCACATTCCTCTATCACTCAAGGGCTTCTTAAAGAAATATTTTGAAATTATCTCTTTCCCCCTCATATTTCTTCTCTTCTGCCAGTCTTGAAAAGGTTCAACTAGATCGAGCCCTAACTCCTTATATCCCGACCTCATTGGGGACATGAAAAAAAAAGTAGAGAAAGAGAAGACTGCTTTGATACCATTGATCTGAACTTAAACATGAATGCAAAAAATTATAGATATAACCATAAATACAAGATGTTGTAGAAATAACACTTCATTTCATCAATATCAAATATTGAAATATGCTTACAACTGAGAATGGAAATAAACTAGCTCAGGTGATGGTAGCTTATCTCACAGGAGAGATGTGGTAGCAACATGCCTCTAAATTGTGTTACAATGAGGTTCAAGGGCATAGTTATTATTTAACAACAAGGGAAAACCATAAAAAACTAAAGCCCTGACCCCGGGAGATGGAACGCCAAGAGTTTGTGGGCCATGCTGGGGTTAGTTAGGCAACCAACTTCCCAAGGTCGTAACATGGTCATATTATCTCTGTTTGGTGCGTACAATACCTTGTTGGAAATATCTCTCCGAGTACTACAAGATTTGCTGTATGTCCTTGCCTATAGATATGGGCATGTTTCGAACCTAAAAAAAAAAAAAACATTGTTTACGGGGTCAAAACTACTTCGAAAGTTCAAGACCCGAAAGACTGCTAAAAATAGTAAATGTTGCAATAAACAAGGAAATGGATGTAACTAACTAGAGATATAGGTGGAATAGGCGGGTAGCTGCTAATATCCACTTGGATGAGTTTTCATCTAATTTGGAGCTCCCACAAGTCCTTTTGATGGTATAAGATTCAATTTTGGAAGCTCTCAAAGTTCAATGGTTTTTTTTTAAGATAATTCCCACAACATTTCTAGAAGTAAGACAAATAACTTATGGTAGTTCTAAGCGAGCAAGTTTTGCTAAAATTCTATGACCACATGATGCCAAAACATCAAGGATAATATTTGGTAGAAATTCCTACTTTCTAATCTCTAAAAGCAACACCACCATATTCCGAATTCGTTTGTAAGTAAATCTGGAACCCTCGATTTCAATTTCAAGCTGCTTATTTTCATCCTGCCATAATTTACATCTTCACTATATCAAAACGAAAAATATTCCATGTAGGATCTTTCAAGAAAGCATCCCATGGAATTGTTATAGAGGAAGAGAAGTTATGTTTCCAAATGAAATATTTGGTTGTTTGTCTCATGGCATCAACATTAAGCTTGTGGGCACCATAAATAGGCATAAGCATGTTGAAAGGGATCCATGATGGTGCCATTGTATATCCTGTAATCATAAGTATTTTTCATTGTAGAATATCATGCATTAAATTTAGGTTGTAATACAGTTATCTCCCTGACTCAAATATAGTGAGGAAGAATGCCATTAAGGCCTACATGTAAGCTTTCCAGCTAATCAAATAATAAAGAAGAATGGGAAGCTTAATCTAGGCATGGATGTCAACATTGATTTGGCTTACACCAAGCAAGTGAATATCCTTCCTATCTTTGTGATCTTTAATAAGCCATTCTCGGCCATGTTTTGCAGTGTTTTTGACTTTTCCTGATACTTCCATCTTGTGGATTTGTGTGTACACAAAATATCATATTGAAATTAATGAAGAGCAACAAGAGTAAGCATGTATTACAATAGGCACACAAAAGATAATGAAAAGTGTAAACAAGCAGTCTAAGCTTCCATAGGTCATACATGTGCACACACATAAATAATGGATATGAGATAGCATGAAACTATGTCGGTGGAGGGGGTCTAAACAAGCCACACATATATGGAGAAATGGTTGCAGACAAGCACAGTGAAAGTTCATAGTCAAGAGCCACAAACTTGTGGTTGACAAAATACACATGTCCGTGAAGGATACCATTATAGATATGAACAATAAGGAGGGTTGAGGATGATGTTATAGGAACAATTTTCTTTACTCGGACACTCATGATAGAAGTCAAAGACAAGAGTGACTATAAACAACCAGTTCAAAATGCCAAGATAGAAAAAACATGAATTTGCATCTACCATTTTTTGTGATTTTGTGACTATGGGAAAAGAACCCAAATTGAATCTAAATGAGATAGGGTTCATAATTACAAATATGATTGACAAAGGGGTAGGACTGAGAAGAAATATAATATGGTAGAGGAATTACTTACTAGACTTCATGAAACTAAGCAGCACCAAAAATTTAGATTCACTCAATTGACAATTTTTCCCACAACATCAAATTTGACAGTCAAGGATGGTGTTCAACACTTGATCTTCACCATAGATTTCAAACCTTTGGTGGAGGAAGGCCAAAAACCCATGGCTTAAACTTCAGCAAGGGAAGGAATACATCTAATTTTATACCATGTTAAACTCACAAAGTAAATAGATAATAGATTAGATAAACTTGAGATACATTTATATTCACAATATGTACATATTAATGAAATTCATTGACCAATGGTTTTCATCTTCCAATATGTCTCTTGGACTTCTATGATTGTTGGAATTTCTTCACACCAACACTAATCGATTAGGTGTACAACACATCAAACTTCATTTTTTGGGAGTAAATTTTTTTATGCTTTACCTCCACGTAATTTTTTCTTATTCTATACACAGATACCTTTCCAACAACACAAAATAACCCCAATCAAAGTCCGTATGGAAAATTTATGCCACTCAAAAGTTGACCTTCCGATTTCGACCACCATAGTTTGAGAGGATGCCACATCAACCGCCATTACTCAAGGAAAAGGGGTTGGTCATGTGATAATAATGAAGAAGACTCTAGAATATTTCACATTATAACTCATGTTAAGAGTTGAGGGAGCCAAACTTAACCACTAGTAGGTCATCGGGTTGTATTATACATTGCTCACTAGGACCAAAAGGGGTTCCATTTTTTTGAGTGAATTTTTTCCATAAATGAGCATATATCCAAGATGGATAGAGAGAGAGGACAAAGAGGGAATTTGTGCATTTTAATAACCCATGGGCCATAAGTGGTACTTCTTTATACTCACAACGATTTTCTATTCAAAGAAAGAGAGAAAATTACCCTCACCTTCCAACTGGGTTTTCTCCTAAATAGGTTTACCAAGATATACCTTATGTTAATTGTGGTTTGTGAGTTTTTATTTTTTTGTTCTATGTGTTTTGCATGACTATAATTTGCATTATTTTGTAATAAACAATCATTTACAAATATCTAAATATAAAGAGAAATTAAACCTCATATTTGTAGATTTCATTTTTTAGGTATAATTTTATCAGATTTATTGTCACAAATTGTCTAAGGGAATATACACGGAAGTTTATGGATCATATTGGTATAAGATCAATTTTCTTTGGTTATATTATGGATATTTGTAGGGGATCTATATCATTTAAGACAAAAGTCATAAAACCCCAGTCATGGTCAATGAATCTATTAATAACCCTCATGATCCTATAGAGGAGAGGATTTCACAGTTGAAATCACAAGTTACAAAAATAAATTGTAATTTTAATCTCCTCATGGCGGCCCTAACTGATAAGCAGGGGATATTTATAGAATATGGGGGTTTTAACATAGAGGTATGATTAGAGGGGAGGTATAGAGATGGGGAAGAAACAGAGAATGAGTCGAAAAAAAAAACCTGGTCTGAATGTTGTGAACCATTCACAAACACTAAAATGGATGTGAAGGTTTATAACAAGCCATATCAAGGTGATATCGATGATTTGAATCTAAACCACTAATTGCAGTAATTATAAGTTTATTTTAATTTTTTTCATATAGAGAAAGAAAAAAATATTACATTTGTGCAGTTGAAATTAGAGGGCCATGCCTTGACTTGGTGGGAAATCCGAATAGAGACTTTGAGGTTGGAGGGGGATCCTCCAATGACTAAGTGGGGGGGATTTCAAACCCTCATAAAGTCACAATTTTATACTATCGGATATGTAGAGGACCAGTGGATCTTGTGGTACTACTTTAGGTAGAAACAAGGGTCGAGTGTACAGGAGTACACCACAAAAATTAGAAATATGACCATAATGATGGGTATCTCCCTAAAGAACCCAGATGTACTCTTCAAGGATCTAGGGGGTCTGCATAGCCATTTGCAGAAACAAGTGATGTTGTTCAAGCCTAGATTGGCAAACGAGGCTTATGTACAAGTACAATACCTAGAGATATTAAAGAACTACCAATTACTAGCGAATCTCAAGAAGTGTGAGTTTGCATGGTAGTCTTTGGTGTATCCAGGGTATTTGAGAAGTGGAGGAGAGTTAAAGATATATCTTTCCAATATGGAATTCATCATGAAATTGATAGTGTTTATTAATGTTTATGAGGTTGGGATTTTTTTTCGGGTAGCACAGTACTTGAGGAAATTAATAGCCTCTTTTTTAATGGTAGCAACACCACTCCATTCCATAACAATAAGAGGAAATAGTTTTCAGTGGGGAAAGGATCAACAAAGTGCCTTTGAGGAGCTAAAGAAGAAGATTAGTCAACCACCAATTTCAGCATTACAAAATTGCAACATCCCTTTGAAGTGGAGACCGATGTGAGTGGGTACACTATGTGACTGGAAGGCCTGTATGCTACCATTCTAAAGTAATTTTTCGGATAGCTATTAAATGCTCTACCTACAACAAGGAGCTCTATTCCTTGGTGAAAGTTGTGAAGAAGTGGAAACACTATTTGATGGGAAAGGAGACAATAATCCACACAATTACTAGCCACTACATTACTTGCAAGTCCAAAGTAAGCTATAATAGACTAGGAATTACAAGTGGATGGGGTTTCTGCATTAGTTTCATTTAATGATCAAGTATAAGAACGAAAACATGACAAGTTGGCCAACATGATTTTAAGTCCACCCACATCAAAGATCATAGCTTTGGTAACTCTGATTCACATGAATCCAGCTACCCATGATGCACACATTAAGGCATATTTAAAGGATGAGGACTTCAAGAAGGAATTGTAGTAGTTTCAGAGCCATAGTCATGTGCATGATGGTGAAAACACCATTAACTACTCTCTCCAGGATAAGTTACTCCACATGCTATATAAGCTATATTTTTCTAAAGTTGAGCAATTGAAACTAATCAAAGAGGCTCACACCTTCGAGGTTGTAGAAAAAATTGGTGTAGGTAATACATTGGTCAACTTATAGAGGTATGTGTATTGGCCCAAGATGCAATATCAGGTATCTATGTTCATATGGTGATGCATGTTTTGTTGTACCAATAAGCCTAGTAATAGGAAATAAGTTCTACATCATCCCTTACTTGTACCTACTTGTCCTTAGGAAATCATTTCCATGGAATTTGTGGGAGGTTTTCAAAAACCCAAATGGGATATGACTAATTCTTTCTAGTAGTTGACAAGTTCATCAAGATTTCTGTCAGATGCCCTATAAAAAGACCATTAATGGGAAAGAAGCAACAAGATTTTTCTTTGGATAGGTCTGGTGCACTTTGGGATACCTAGGAGCATTGTTTCATAAAGGACACAAGATTTTTCAATGCATTTTGGACTACATTGTGGGAGAAGATGAAAATAAAGTTAAATAGTTCTACAACATTCCATCCACAAATAGATGGGCAAAAAAAAATAGTCAATAGGACTTCGGTTCAACTTTTAAGGCGTTGCAATCAAAATCATTTGAAAAATTGGGATGAAAATCTAGTATATATGAAACACTCTTGTAACAGAGTAGTCCACACTTCTACTAGTAAGTCCCCACTTGAAACTTGTTTTGAATATTTTCCACTTTCACCTTTGGATATTGCACATGGGAAACAAGGAAGAGTAAGGAAGGATCTTACAGTGGGTGCCTTAAGGGAAAAAATATTGTTGAGAAGATCAACCAAATCCATATATATTTATAGGGGACCCTGGGTAAGTCACAAAAAAATATAATGCTAGGCGTGATCAACACATAACGCAGAAGTCATTCAAGGTGGGAAACATAGTATGGCTACAATTGAACAAGGATAGGCTACAGGGTCCTAGTAAGAAAAGCAAGGATTTGTGATATGGTCCCTTTGAGACATTGGATAAGGTGGGAGATAATTCCTATGTACTCATTCTACCCCCATACATGCACATGTATTCAATTTTGAATGTATAGAATGTAAAACTCTATGAACCTTCCATGCTAGATTAGGGTAAGGAAAGTATCCTACCTTTTGTAGAGGATTTGTCACCAAATTCTCTATCATGTTGAATTTTGTACTATGGTTGGTCTTCATAATTTCTATTTTAAATCTTGATGTATTTGCAATAATAAATAAGGTATTTTCTTCATGACCTTATCAAAAGAGGAAATATGTGACATGTTCTTCATCTTTGTTTTTAAATAAAAAGTTTTGAAATTTTGAAAATTATTTTTTTTGCCTCCAAAGAAGCCAAGATGGCCCTCCTCCTAATCAACTCAAACCCATTGAGGAGGAACCCATTCAGCATCACAAGATGACTATATATACAAGATTATGTCCTCGTCTCAAGCAAGCAACTCAAACTTTCTAAGGCAAACAAGAAGGAAAAATATGAGGCATATACAAGGATGAATCTGAGGCTCATTCAATTACAAACCTATGCCTTAATATAGCCCAAATTTTTGAGATAACAAAGATTGAATTTCAAAGATGATGAAGGCCAAATTTATGAGATGGTAAAAACCAAATTTCTGAGGCATGTTGTAGGACAAATTTTTTGAGGCGTGTTGCAATAATGAATTTATGAGGCATGTTGCAAGACCAAATTTCTGAGGAAAATGCAAGATGGAACTTCTGAATGGCCCCTATATTGACTAGGAAGGAGTTGGAATAGGTTTGACCAAGTCTCTCTACTATTTAGTTTGATATTGTGGTTGACTAGATGATCTAGGTGTGTCTCTTGTTGAAATGAATATTTTCTCTAAGGAAAAGGTTGTTGGGGTTTCCCCATGTGGGTTTTTCGAAGGTAAAAACCTTGTGCTCTTTTTTGGTTGTCTCTTTATGATCCTACTATCCTTTTTTTTATTTTTTACATCCTCTATGTAATTTATTTATGATGAAAATGAATGTAAGAAAAGATTAATCTAAGAGAAATTAGAAGAAGTAACTGTCATTTTAAAGGATGCTTAAAAAATCAACATGGAATCAAAGCTAAGGTTGATGAAAAACCATGAAAGAGAAGCCTATTTTTGTAAAAGGTTGAAGCCTGATATAAATATTAGAAGGTCAAAAGTCAATTATGGAGAAATGAGTCCTAGTTCAATATCATTATAGTAAAAAATAACAAAGGCTTGGATGTGATTGTTAAGCCTTAATTCTCAACCTCTTTTCATCTAAAGGAATGAAGAGCTCGGGTCTTGAATAGGTCAAAAAAATCAGCTTGTTTCAATAGGTCGAGAAGGTCTCAAATCATATTGTCGTAGGGTCGAGGCTTAAATACTTAGAGCCAATCAAAGGATTGAGCTCCCTCAAGTCAGTCACATAAGTATTTGTAGGCCATAGGAGGTATGTTACAAGGCCAAAAGGCCTTAGTCCAAAAAACCTCAGGGGAATACTCAGACATATTCTCAGTAGGTTGAGAAGCCTAAGGAGATCTGAGGAATCTCAGACAGTGACCAGGAGTTGTCTCATATAATGGAAAAACCAATCTATAATTTTTCTTGGTTACAATTCTAACTTGGACTTTTGAAGCATGCCATGTTCATCAAACAAAATTCAAGAAGCATGAGTGTGCCTTGTCTTAACATGATCATGAATATTAATCTAAGCCTCTATGACTAAGGTAAAGAAGCCTCAAACATGGTTTTAGTCCATCTCTTATTTATGAAAGAAAAATATTCTTCAGCAAATTACTGATGATGTTTGCAAAAGGAAGCTTGTCTAAATTCATTGTTTACTTACCTCAAATTCAAGCCTCAAGAAAAGAAATATTCATGATCTATTATTATAATCTAGGTCAAATTTATATGGATAGTTTGTGTTCTAAATAAAGAGGATGAATTTTTGAAATTATATATAGAAGGGAATGATATATTTTTTGCAAAGGAAGAAGGAGAAAGAAGCATGACAAGCCTCAAATTCATCCCACTATGGAAGGTTGAAAGGCCTCAAATGGTTCACTAAAATTTTGTGCATTGCCATTTCACAGGTGTTAAGATTGAAGCAAACATATTACTTGACTCCTAGCTTGAAATAGTTTCCATGAAAAGCATACTACAATGTTGAACGTTCAAGAGATAAATCTAAAGTTCGATGTGTCTGTGAACTCTTGGAATGTGAAGTATGCATCATCACGATAATATTTGTTTGGGTTATTATTAATGATCTCTTGTCATCATAAAGGAGATACATAAATATAGACCAAATATAGGTCTGAAAAGTATATATCGGTTTCTAGTAAGAATTGATCTCTAAATAGTTATAATGAATACTATATCTATTGAAAGAAACAATGACAGTAACCAATGGACCAAGTGTGCTCAATTTACTAATGGGCCTATGAGTTTAGTATTGCCCTAAAGTTTCAAATCTCTAATTCTACATACTTTTTACTTCAGTAATATAACTTGCAATGCATCATTATGATTATCACTAAGGTTCAAATTTTTAGAAATATGATTTAATATTTGGGTCAAAGGGAGTTAATAAAAGTCATTGGAATAGTTCATGAAGTTATTCACCCTTTGAATCTTGATTATTAACTCTACTAAATTTAGAGATGATCCTTCTTAAGGGCACTTGTTGAGAAAAAATATACATTGAATCTATTTGGCTCAAATATTTGGAGTTTAGTTTTAAGAAGTGTTCAAAATGAAAAATAAAATGAATGCCTCATCGGTCTTGAAGAATAAATACAAAATTTTAACACTACAATAAGTTTGAATAAAGACAAGGAAAATTAAGGAAATATGGGATAACGAACCTATACTCTTCTTTGAAGAAGTTGGAGTGTAAGTAGCAAGATGTTTTGAAAAACTCTTCAAGTATTGGTGTTTTTATTAAATTCATTGCATTTGCTGCTAATATTAATTAAGTTAGCGTGTTTGGTTTCTAAAAGAAGAAATATATTTTGCAAATATGAAATATGGATGCTCAACCCTAGAATTTATTCTTTACAATGAAAAGGATCAGTGTCACTAATATACATTTGAAGAAAACACACTTTGATGAAACAAGTTTAGTAGGTGTGACAAATAAATCTCTTCTTATGTCTAAAGATCAAAAGAAAAATGAGTCACCTGGAAAACTTGGCGTATTGATATGATGAAGGATAATCTCTTGGGTTGAAAAAGTCAAAATCAATGTTCAACTAAGAAGACATATCTGCAAGAGTGTCATTATAAGTAATGTTGAAGCAGTAACCAAGAGAATTAACACATTATAAAGTTTGTTGGAATTGCAAGAGATATAAAATGAAACTAGGGTTTAACCTTGAAGACTTGGATGTAAAATTCCTTGGGTTTAAAACCATAGATCTAGATTAACATTTTTGTTGGAAGAAGAAACCCTAGCTCAAAAAAGGACAGAATGACATCATGATCATGATGAGGCTGATAAATTTACAATTTGGATGCAAGATGGCTACGATCAAGAGGAGTTTACATTTCCATATGATCCTCAAAAGATAAGTATTTTATATCTCTCTTCTTTTGTTATTACTAGTATTGTTGTTTTTATTATTAGTTAGCCTCTTTTCTTTATATATTTTGCTGAGTTGTAATTGTTCTTCCATGGAATCTTAATGAGGATGGTAGGTACATAGCAAATACTGGAAAGGTTCTAGAAGTAGATGAAATTAGTGAAAGAATGAACCAAAGCTTGTGACAAGAAGACTTTCACAGAATCAATGATTTGTATCAAGAGATATTGTAATGGATGTGATAGAAGCTAATAGGAATCGGGTAGATCAACAAGTTTACCTTGATTGTGATGAAGTGAATTCAATGGTGACTTCCAAAATAGATCTACAAGATCTAGCATGTAGTATTTGGTAGCATAGAAGCAATATTTGAGAATGTTCTGCCAAAAAGAGGGGGAGGATCATGACAAGACATTTTCTCCAGTTGTGAGGTACAATTTTATTATCATTGCTTTCAAAATTGCACTAAGAAAATGCAGAGATTGTTTTCCTCAATGAATTAATTAAGGAGGAATAAGTGTACATAGAGCTATCTTAGGAATTTGAGGTGCATGAAAAGAAGTCCCATGGTTGAAGGCTTTGTACGATCACAAACACACATGTTGGCCTTAGCATTTTTAGATTATTGGATTAACGTTGTTCCTATATGATTTATATTTGAAGGAAGCAGAAGGAATCATGTCTCAGAGAAAGAAGCTATGGCATAAATATTTACTTCCATAATAGGGGGAGAAGTCAGAAATCCATATTTTGTCTTCACAAGGAGTTGACCTCTTAGTTCGAGATGATGGTCTATCAAAGTAAGAGAGCAACCAAGATTACCATGGCTTGATATGTTTCAGTGTGATAGGGAGCACCTAGTCATGGGAATGAGAAAGCAGTAGTGGTGATAATCCAGTAAAGGAAGCAAATTATTTTATGAGCCAAGGCATGTAGCTCAACATGTGTTGACATACCAGCATGTTACAAGTGATCATGACACAATCAGTTATGGTTTCAGATATGTCTCAAACAATGAAGTACAATTGTAGGGATTCACATATTTAGATTATGTAGAGAGTGTAGAAGAGAGAAAAATTTCATCAAAATATTGGTTTAGTTTAAGCTCCATTATGATTTCTTAGATGATCAAGAAGCAGACATCTAGAGCACTCAATATTGCAGAAGTTAAGTATATTGCAGCTATATTTGCAAGTTCATAAGAAGTATGGCTTCAGAAGTTACTTGTATGGATGTATTGATCAGGTGCAGGTGACGACCATGATGACAGGTCAAAGCACAGTGAGATCCAGTGTTGAAACATGGTACAAAAGGAAGCAGTGTGGCCTTCAGTATTATTCTACAATATAATAGATTGCTAAAGCCTTTGTCCTAGGATGGATTCTACATATACTTCAATAATTTGTGTGGATATTAGCGACCACCCTCCTATTCCACTTGGACCCCCAACACTTCCTTTCAATTTCCCATTTTCCAGCACACTTTCTATTTTTAGCAGTTTTTTAGGTCATAAAATTTCATAGCCATTTTGAGGCCCTAAACGACGTTTGATTGGAAAAAAGGAAAACCAGTTGATTTGCACAAAATTTATTTACAAATCTTGTTTTCCTCGAATAGATATTTATTACGAGGTATTGTATGTGCCAAACGAAGATCAGATGCCAAAGTTACAACCTCAGGAAGTTGACGTTCCAACTAACCCTAATGGGGCCCACAAATGTGTGGTGCTTCGTATCCCAGGGTCAGGTTTTTGGGTGTTTATGGATTTCCATTATTTCTTGATGATAAAAAGGTATGTTATCCTCATTGTAACACAGTTCAAAATTCATGTAGTCGTCACATCTCTTCTCTAAGATAACCTACTATTGTTGGAGCTAGTTTATTTCTTTTTTACATGTAAACAATTTTCAATAATTATTATTTATTAATTGAAGTTTTGTTTCTTTGTATATTTTGTTTTTAGATTTAAATATGTATTTCATTTATTTCCTTCATAAGTATGAATCAGTGGTATCAAAGTGGTTTTCTCTTTCTTTGTTTTTTAGTGCATGTCCCCAATGAGTTTGGGGTGTAAGGAGTTGAGATTTAAACTGGTTGAACCCTTGCGAGACTGACATCACCAACTCCAAAGGCCTCCCATGGATGAAGAAAATAAAGATGAGGGAGCAGGAGATCCTTTCAAAATTTTGCTCGAAGAGGCCCTCGAGCGACAAAGGAACGAGACGATGGATAATTTTTCCCATATCCTTGAATGAGTATCAACAGGTGAAGCATCTTCATCCATCAGTCACTTTAGAGGCACTACCCCATTTAAGGTACAAGTTAACTTTGATATTCCTATATTTGAAGGCCATATAAACATTGATGCCCTAGATAGATGGTTAAATTTGCTAAAAGGATATTTTTCGGTCCATAATTTGTTAGATAGGGAAAATATTACCTTTGTAATCCTCATAGCCACACCTATATCAAGGATTAGTGGGAGACCTACTGTGAGCAGAGGGATGACGAGGAACCCTCACTATTTTTAGTCGCACCCTCTTGGAATTATTTCTAAGTTTTCGTCAAGGAATAATATTACCTTGTTGGGATATATGAAGATAAGTACATAAAGCGGACCACACTACAATAGGAAAGGGACCAATATGTGTCGACACTCACTAACATTTTCCATACCCTATGCATGAAGTTGGGTATCAAGGATTTTGAGTGGCATCGGATACTCAAGTTCCTGGACATCTCCTCACTTGGCGTAGCGTATTGATATGCAATGAGGATCAAGTAGAGATTTAAACAAAAGAAGCGAGACTTTGGATCTTTGAATCCGAAGCAGGGAAAAGGCACTTCCAAACCACAAAAAAAAAGGAAAGAGCCAAGAAGGAGCGACCCAGGACAACCGATCGAAGCCACAAGAAGATAATAACATTAAGATGTTGAGAAAGGACACTAGAAAGTAGTGTGAGTTCCATAAGAGCCCCATGTTAGTTCCAGCCTTCACAGCCTGTCACCAGGGATCAACATGAGCTCTTACTATGTCTGGTTTTGTTAGATGTTTTGCACATGGTGTTCAGCACAACACATGTCACAAGTGTGTCCATCAGAATAAGCTCAGAAAAATATTTCCAACAGTATATTACACTCCCGTCACTGGTTCCTGGATTAGAAGAAATGAATGAGTGATTCTTGGTTGTGCATGTTTTGAGATCAGTTGCTGCACACAATGACAATTTTAGTACAAAATCAGTTTCTGACAGAATGGTAAGGAATTTTTCAAAAGTGAAAGAGTTTTTTGTTCATCACATACTAAAAAACAAAAACCGCCTTCAGTTTATGCACAGGTGCTACTATGTAGGAGATATATAGTGATATTCGGAGCACACATTAAAACAAAGCAAAATTTTCATATTTTTTACTGTTTTAGTCATTTTAGTGCGAGACCATTTTACAACAAATGGAAAGTAATTTTAAAAAACCCAAGGAGGTTTTTGTTAAGCACAAGCCATATAACAAAAACCTCTTTCATTTTATTTACAGGTGTCATGTTAGGCCCCTATACTACTAGAGTAACCCCTTATTGTTATTAGTACAACCCACTTATTATATTGATGTACCCATGTAGTGCCCATATTGTTACTATGGAGCCCCATAGAAGCCCACTATTATTATTATTGTG
>APFE030167521.1:0-11835 GCA_000404065.3 Pinus taeda
TTGACACAAAGACAATCAAGCAAAAACATCATAGGTGTTCTCACCCACTACTTTTACAGTCACTAGATGCTTCAAGAGCCAAATAGCAGTGATGTTGGATGCCAAATTCTAAGCCACAGAAGATATCATAGCTTGAGGGTACCCTCTCCATTATGTATTGCTCGGAATAAGCTTTCTAGTGGTATATAAAAGTCCAAAAAAGGGTTCCTGGATCAAAAGTTAGACCCTATTGAAGAATTCCTTGGAAAAACTCAGAAAACAAGGGAAATGGCTAAGTATGGAGAAAAATCACAATCGGGACCCGGGAGGTTCATCACATATCACATATCGGCATTCAGACAAGTATGGATCACTGACGAAGCGTGAAACAGTGATCTGCAGATTACCGATATCGAATATCAGTGATCGACTATCAGCAGGGTCCCAGGTCATAGGTTTAAGGATTATTCGTGGTTCACAAGTTTTTACGGGGGTTGATCTGTGATATAACGGTGTATCGTCAGGGGAAGGCTAAAACAATCTAACAAAGGAAATGCCTGCAAATCAAGGTGGATCGCCCCCTTCTCACTCCTCCACACGGCTGTACGATGGTATCAGCGTTCGGCAATCGGCAGATTGGCGCTGTTCTGAACTCCAAAGACCGTGCGGGGGCTGATTTGCAATAAAGTGTTGTATCGCCAAGGAAGGCCGAAATTCATTAACAAAGGAATGGCTTGCAAAACAGGGTCAGGCAGGTCTTTTTCTCTCTCCTCCAGGGGACCATGTGGTGACATGCGATTGTTCTTCACATCTGACAGGGAAACTGACGTCAGCAATGACGTGGTAGTATGGTTGATGACGTGGTAGAGGACACGTGTCACCCGGTTTCAATTTTTTCGAGGGTGGTGTTATCACCTAAGAAACAATTTCTAAATTGTTCACATATTTTTTATTGTAAAGGTTTGGTGTTAGTCTGGGTTTAGTTTTCTTTCAAATTTGCTTAGTACATAAGTCCTAGGAGTCTTGGTGGTATGCTTAAATAAAGGTCAAACACTCCGTTCTCATTCATCACTGGTTACATAACTCACACAGATTCCATGTATCAAATTTGTTTTGAGCTTCTTATGTGTTATGAAACTGTCTAGGTGTTTTCGTAGCGTAAAACCCAGAATTTACACTGGCTGCGCTACGAAATCAGGGATTCGTTTGGATCTGTATAAAATCTCACCCAGCTGTCATATTTATCAAAATCCACTGTGTTTACATCAACAGTTGTTAGCTTATACACTTCGTCTATCATATCCAACCGCTTATCCTCATCATTAGGTCGTTAGGTGTCTTGGTACTGGCACATGTTTGCAGTTGTACTTTGCTCTGCGGTTTTGGTCGTTCAACTAGGCTTTTTGAAATGGTATCAGAGATATTGGGGAAATGTCCTTCTAGGTTTTGCATCTATTCTTTGGATTTGGGGCAGTCTGAAACTATTCCTTGTAAAAAATCTTGAGCTCAGTTTTTCCTAGCAGTTGATATTCAGACGTGACAAATTAAGGGCTTTCACTATCGTAAAATTGTCTAAATTTACAGCATCTGAATTTTAACTATTGTCAACGTATTTTTGATGCTGGACTAGAATATCTCATAGGCCTCATTATTTGAATTCTAGAGCAGGCAATATCAGGGAGCACATTTTTCATCTTTACACAAGGAAGATTGCAATCACTGGCAACATTTGGACTTACAAACTTGACTTCACTTGGTTCTAAAAAGAGCAATGCAATAACTGCATCAGGCTTGCGTGTCTTAGTTGGTCTTGTGAAATTGAAAAGTCTGGATATGGAGATGTGCTCAGGGTTCATGGTGGATTGGTGCATCTAAAAGGGCTTACAAGATTAGAAGCATTGAACATTGGATGGTGCAATTGTATAAAGAACTAAGATATCAAACCTCTGGCTGGGCTTACAAACTTGAAGGAGCTGCAAATTTCTCGAAGTCTTGTTGCTTTGACATATCTCAACATAAAGTCATGCTGTATAACTGATGTTGAATGCCAAAAGCTTAAAGGACTTTTTAATTTAAGGACTTTGAACATGGCTTATAACAATATTACACATGTTGGCCTAGTATATCTAATGGTCATTATTCATAGCCATTTTGGTTCATCATACTTCAGGCAGTGTTGAAGAAGGTTTTGTCTTCATACAAGTGCATGAACCAGGTCCACACATGAAAAACATGATAATCCAAAACATTTTTGTGTAATTAAAGAAGAACATCAGGGATATTTGTTTTCGAATATCCTTGTGAAGACCAAGAGCAGAAAAACAGGGGCAGTTTCCTACTTTCCAGGAGCAGATAAGTGATGAGACATTGAGGGCCAGCAAGCATTTTCAAACATCCACCAAAACTAAACTGAAGAAGGCCATCTGTCAAAGAATGAATTTGGATTGTATTTAATGCTACTACCAACATTATGAAGAGATAGAATCCTAATTGTCTTAGGTCTCTAAAACTGCTAGTTAGCAGTCAGTTGTATTTATTAGTTAGTTAAAGTTTGAATAGGTGTCATAGCAAGCAGGATTCGAGTTCCCCTCAGGATTGGAGGAGGAATCTCAACTATGTAAAGAATTATGTATATAGGAGAGAGAGCAATGAACCAGGGGGTTGGGAAATTATTGACAAAAGCTCTTATATTTGGCTTTATGTACAGACTCTGTTTTCTAGTAATACAGTATTGGCCTTGCTTCTCAGGAATCATAAAGAATTCAATGTTCTGAATGTCTTGTGTTTTCTTCTTCCTATTAGCTACAGTGTCATGAATGTGTGATCACTTAGAAATCACTTAAAAGTGCTCTAATTTCCTGCATGCATTTGTAAACTGTGTTGGTCCCCTATGTGTTTGACATGTTCTACATATGTTGGATTCTGAATGCCCTAACTTCTATGCAAAGCTAACTCTACTGTCAATACTGAAGCATATCTAACTCCATAAGCCCAATGGATACTTTCTAATTGTGTTTCAACCACTCACATTTTACATTTGTTTCACAAGAGTTAGCCATCTTACTTATAATCAAAAAATCATTAATCCTTTGAGAGAGCCCTCTCAGGTTGGGGAGGCTAAGCCTCAGCCTAAAGTTGGTTTGAAATAGTTACTTAAGGTCTTCCTGGTCAGCAGCCTTCTAGGGTCTGATTTTGAGATAACATGTGGCATGGGACTATTTCGGGTGCCACTTGTCACCACTCACATGGTGACACATGGCAAGAATGACATCACCCCGCAGATCGGCAATTGTAGCAGTTGAGGGGAAAAGCTAAAGATGATGGAGCCAACGACTTCAATATGCAGGAACCCCATGGACAAGATAAAGTATTACTTCATGGTCTATAAGGATCTCGTGTCTAGACTATTGGCCCACGCTATGGAGAAAGAAAAAGCTTAAGACATTGGCACAGTGCGATTGCGATGTGCGGGACTCCTCTACGAATGCGATAAATTATTACGGCAAGGTCTATAAAGATCTCGCATCCAAACTGTCATCCTATTGCAAAGAAAAAGGCAGCAAAGAGTCCCCCCCCCCTCTCCGCAGTTGCAATCACGATATCTTTTGGTGGGCCCAATCCCGCGTATCGGCGATCGAAAGATTAACAAAAAGTGCATTCAACGTCGATATGTGGGAGAAATCGATAACAAAGGAAAAGGCCTCCAAACACGAGTCCAAAGGCCTTAGTGCCTAAGGGCTCAGCCCCTGGTCCCAGCTCTTGATCATATGAGGAAAGTCACACAAAGGGCTACAACAAGGGGGGCTA
Source organism: Pinus taeda (assembly GCA_000404065.3). Taxonomy (NCBI): domain Eukaryota; kingdom Viridiplantae; phylum Streptophyta; class Pinopsida; order Pinales; family Pinaceae; genus Pinus; species Pinus taeda. The sequence continues at coordinate 3,787 of APFE030167521.1, forward strand.
AAGAGGAAATTCAAAAAATGCTTGTTTTCACCTATTTCAGAGAACAAAAAAACCCACACCTACGTGACTCTGTCATTTCCATGGAATGCATCTCACCTACCACATCAATGCACTGAAAGCGCAGTACAGAGTTTTAATGGGAAGATGAGCTGGAAGCTAAGGACTTTAATGGAGCATGGTGAAGTAATAGAGAGGTACCCGAGACTCAGGAAGGTTAATGGCTCAGTATGGAGCCTCATCCTTCTACACAGCACAGGACTGCAACAATAAGCACTTACAAGTGACCCAACCCCCCATTTCACAGAACAAGGCACCCTTGCAGTAAAAGTAGAAGTGATGGGGCTGGCTGAGCAGCACAAGGGGCCATACTGCGAATAAATTACAGCGTAAGGCCGATGTAATCATAGGATGGGCACAGAGACTTTCATTTACTATTCTGCCCGGTTATTTACTTAGTTTTGTCTTGTAACATGCCTTCCTTCCAATGAGGCATTCATTTTTGTAATATCTTTTTGGGACATAGAGCCATTCAGGACTAATATAGCTAGTTGACCCGACAACTGAGTCTAGAGATATATATTTTTGTTGTAATGTAGCTTCTCTCCCCCCTCTCTAGATAAATAGGGGAAAGCAAGACTTAGTTCAGGTTCATAAATTCTAGAAAAAACATTGCATGTTATAATTTCATACTATATTTCCTTTGCAATACAGATCTTTTCAAAATATCAAGGAAACGGTATTGATTCCCTCTTCAAAGGATTACAGTATGTGTTCCTGTTTGTCTAACTCATTTTATGTTCATGCTTCTTCCTCGAATTCATGTAATTATTGTTGCTAGATATGTCTCAAGCTCCCTCAAAGATTCATTAGTATCTATATGTTAATGCAAACGCCTGTAGTTGTTTCACAAATTCATTTGTTTGAACATTGTTTATCTATATGCCTGTGAGGACTATTGAGATTAGATATTTAAATCTGCAGCATATGAATCATAGCTTTTAGTTCTCCCTTCATTCATTATTTCTGCTTGTAACCCAAATAAGCATAGAAATCCTTACTTCCCCAAGCTTTGTGTATTCAATATAAAAGTCTTGAAGCCTTAAGCTCTAAGTGATGGGTTACTCTTCTCTCTTATCTTCTCTCACCCACTCTGCAAAAGATTATTAAGTTGTAAGACCTTAAAGCTCTTGGCCTCCACTATTTTTATGCTTATTTCTAAGATCTGAACTAGTGAAGAAGTATCAGAAATCTATGTTTCATTTCTTTGGATTAATGAACCAACCTATTTCCTATGTACACATGTATCTATAGATCATAAGTGTTGTCTCTAGTTTCCTATAAATCATTTGAGACACACCATTTTAGATGTGCCCGGGCACTTGTCTTGAAGCAATCCAACGTTGTCTCCGGGAGATACAACATCTTTGGTGTCGTTGTTGGGGAGCTTATTGAAGGATTCTTTCCCCTCAGATATGACAAGCTGAAACACTCTTTGAATAGGTGATCAAAGTTTGTTATGATTGCATACATATCACCTTGGTGACTCCACACCCATCTCATTATCATTCATAACCCTGGCTTTTAAAAGGCCTCATACTCTCTCAGATACATCCTTGCAGAAAGCCCCATTTGTATCTGACCCTGAAAAAATGATTTTTAAGAAAGTGTGGAAAGAGAAAACTCCCCCAGACTGTGCTACCATCTCATCAGCCTTTGAAGTTCCCTCTTCCAGTTCTCAGCCTGTTACTGCTCAGTATTTTAGGACTTACTCCTAAGGGCTTGACATACCCTCCTTCTCCTACAACCCCTATGGTATTAACCCTAGTCCCTCAAGCAAATTTGAACCTCCCTCCACTTGTCCAGATGGCTCTCCCAAGTTTTTTGCTCAATAAATATGCAGCTCTTAACCTTCCTCAACCTTTGAGTGCAATTCCCCAAGAATACCTAAAGTATCTACCTAGGTTCAATGGGGAAGATGATAACATAGCACAAAGTCACATTGGAACCTTCAGTGCTTTTGCCAAGAACATAAATGTGGAATAGTTGGATGTGGTTATGAGACTATTTGTACAATCCCTCAATAGAGAGGCTAGAAAATGGTTCAAATCCCTGCCTAATGCCTCCATCCCTACATGGGAGCAACTTGAAAACTCTTTTACCCAGAAATGGGGAGAAAGGAGGAACCATGAGTGCCTCTTCACTGAGTTCAATGCAATAAGGAAAAAGTCGAAGGAGGATACTACAAAATTTATCAAAAGATTCAATAAGCAGCTCAATAACCTGCCAGCTAACATAAAGCCTCCCCCAGTTGTAGCTCGTGTGGTTTTCTTGGGAGCCTTTGACTCTGATGTTGGTTTTACCCTGAGAGAAAGGAAATATACCACTCTGGACCAACTTTAGATTAATTCTCTCGAAGTGGAAGCAAATCTAGCCTCGATAGGGAAGTCGAGGACAAAGCAAGAACCTATTGAACCCAAAAGAGGAAAAGAAAAGGCTTCCTCCTCTGGTCGAGTTGGGGAATCATCAGACCCAAAGTGGGAAGATCTAGACAAACTCATCAAGAGTTTATCACAAAAGTTTGGGAAGCTCGAAATCGAGAACAAGAACCTCTCGAGGCAGAATGATCAAGCCAACAATCAGGGCTATAACTAGTAATATAGAAGGCCTCCAATGCAACTACTTCCAAGAGAAAGAAAGGGGTAGTTGGATCATATTCCTCGTCCCTTATACTTGGAAGATAATCGTGACGAACAATTGTCTGATACTCAGGATATGCAGGGAAATATATATGTTGGTTTTGTTGAAGAGGAACATGAGAATATGGCTCACCAGGAGGCTAATTATCATAGAGAAGTAGCAGTAGAGGAAGAAGCAGACAATTTGCAGAGTTCATGCAAACACATCCACAATGTAACTATAATCTAAGATCTTCGAAGAAGATGATGAGAGAACCATAATAGTAAGGGGAAGTTTCTCCCCAAGTGGTTCCTCCACCCCCAGACAAAGGGAAGGGTAAGCTACATCCTGACCCACCCATGACAAGAGTCTTTGCGAATAAAGAGAGAAATGGTCCTAAGGGACATACAGAGAAAGAGGCACCTACTCCGCTGACAACTGCCAGCAGAAAGGGAGAAGGAACAGAGCATGGATATGCAGAAAAGGCCCAACATACATTCAATCTACAGAAGGAGTTGGATAAGGTAAAAATTCCTATTCCTCCGACTAAGATTTCAAAGCAGCCTCATTACAAAGCTCAAGTCTCCAAATTCATGCACCCAACTGGCTCAGCTCCATCCCATGATAGTTTGAACCTCCAAGAGGAGAGGCCAATGGTTGTTTTTGGGCCGCATGTGGAAGAGTTGGATCCCTCTACTGCATCATTTTATGTGACCTTGGTGATCCACGACCTTTTACTACATAACTGCATGTTGGATTCAGGAGCTTCACACAACCTCGTGCCATTATCAGTAATGGAACAGCTGGCTTTGGAGATCACCAAACCATACAAATACTTGTACTCTTTTGACTCCAAGAGATTCAAGTACTTAGTCATGATAAAGGATGTTGTCGTAAACTTGGCTCAGATCCCAATGAAGAGTGTGGTCACGGATATAGTGGTGGCAAACATACCTCCTCACATTAGAATGCTCTTATCTAGATCTTAGGGTTCCAAGGTAGGTGGCTCTATCAAGCTAGATCTTACTTATGCCACCATTCCCACTTTTGGAGGTGAGAAAAGAAGTTTGTACAGAGAATCCCGGTTTGTGAAACTGTGACCCCAGCTAAAGACTCAAAGAACTCACCATTGCATGGGAAAGACAGTGACATCTCCTGCCTATTCTTAGAAGAGGATGAGAACCTCTTATAAGAAGCATCAGTACACTTGACAACGCAATTGAATTACCAACATTTAAATTAAAACGAAGTATGGAATTTATATTTCTATGGAGCAAACTCAAAAGATGGGAATGGAGCTGGAATATTGTTGGTATCTCCAGAAGGTAGCATGATACCCCTCCCTTTCAAGCTCTAATTTGAGGTGACCAACAATTTCGCAGAGTACGAAGCATTGCTCCTGGGGTTACAAATAGTGAGAAATATGAACATTGAATTCCTAACGATCTATGGAGATTCTGAGCTAGTCGTGAAGCAGATCCAAGACCACTGCCAAGCCAAACACCCTAGGCTGAGGACGTACCGAAATGAAGTGTGGGACTTAATTGACAATTTCTTCCTAGACTTTAACATCCAGTTTCTGCCCAAGGAAGAAAACAAGATGGTTGACTCTCTTACAGTAGCTGCAAGCACTTTCAGGCCCCCAAAGAATCCACTCCTCAGATATGAAATAGAATCCCTCGTGGACTTGTTCCACTTGAAATACTTTTCAATAAAGATGACATAGCATCCAAACCAATGACCCCAGAGAAGGATGAGCAAGTCGAAGACTGCAACATCAAATCAGAGGAAGAACCCGAGATGATCAAGTTGTCCAAAGGAATCCCCTTACAATACAGACAGAGGTATTTAGATCTATTCATAACTTACAAATATTATGATGATTTGAAATCGTTTGGTACAAATATTATTCAACATAAGATTCCTTTGAAGAGTGGGATAAAGCCCTGCAAACAAAAACTCAGACAAATAAACCCACTCTTACTCCCCTCCATTGAAAAGGAGGTAAGGAAGCTGCTGTAGGCCAAGATTATAGTCCCTCTAAGATACTCTGAGTGGGTGGCTAATTTGGTCCCTGTTCGGAAGAAGAATGGAGAGATAAGGTTGTGCGTGGACTTCTGAAATTTAAATAGGCATCCCTAAAAGACAACTGCCCTCTACGCAAGATGGATAATATATTGCAAAACGTAGTGGGTGTAGCCAAGATGTCCATGATGGATGGATTCTCAGGATACATCCAAGTGGTGACCCACCCTGAGGACCAAGAAAAAACTTCTTTCACCACCCCGTGGGGGACTTTCATGTACGCCCACATGCCATTTGGGTTGATAAATGCATGAGACACATTCTAGAGAGCTATGGACATAGATTTCATGGGTGAGTAAGATAAATTTGTGGTCATTTACTTAGACAACATCACAGTCTTTTCTAAGACTGATGAAGAGCATATCCTCTATTTAAAGCTCATTTTCGAGAAGTGCAGAAGGAACCTCTCTCTAAATCCGAAGAAGTCTCAATTTTCCCTGAGTAAGGGGAAGTTGCTTGGGCACATAGTAGCACAGGAAGGAGTAAATATTGATCTTGAACGAGTCAAAGCCATCAACCTCATTCCCTTGCCCAGAAACAAGAAAGAAGTCCAAACCTTTTTGGGGAGGATAAATTTCTTAAGGCAATGTGTGCCTAACTATGCTGAGATAGTTAAAGGTATCACAGATATGCTCAAGAAGGAGAACGAAGTTAAGTGGAGTTTTGCCCCTCATGATTCTTTCATTGGGAGCAAAAAATCTTTGGTTGAGGCCCATTACTAGTCAGCCCGAATTATTCAGGGCCCTTCTACATCTTTTCTTTTGCTTCTCCACATACCATTGTTGTCGTACAGTTACAGAAAAATAAAGATGGTTATGAGCAACCCATTTCCTTTTTCGTCCAAGTCCTGAGCAACGCTGAGCTAAAGTATGATATATTGGAGAAACAGGCTTATGTACTGGTCAAGGTGTTGAAGTCATTTCGTATGTATGTACTACAATTTGAAATCACAACGTTTTTCCCAACAACTACAGTCAAAGACATTATGGTGTAGGGAGATAGCGAAGGAAAGAGGGCCAGATGGATAGCCAAAATACAGGAATATGAGCTGGAAATCAAGCCTACGAAGCTCATCAAAGGCCAGGGGTTGGCCAAAATTTTTCTGAATCCAATTTCCAAGCTCTAGGAATAAGCCTGATCACAAAGGAGGGCAACCCAAGGGATGAACATAGCAGAATCAAAACGGTTGAGCAGAAGATCTATTCCAAATATGAGGGATCACCCAGGTATAAGAAAAATGTTCATTACCTCTTATTCCTAAGATGCCCATTGGGACTGGATAGATCTAAATACCAGAGTCTAAGATTCCAAGCATAGAAATACATTATATCTATTGGCCTGCTTTACTGGAAGGACCCAGTGGGGGTATTACTGTTGTGTTTGGTTGAGGGAGAAACTCATGAAGTGATTGAAGATTTGCATGGGGGAGTCTGTGGAGGACACTACAGTTGGAACGAAAATGCACACTATATCCTCAAGGCAGTATTTTACTGGCCCACGTTGTTTGGAGATGTGTATTCTCAGGTCAGGTCATGCCAAAAATGCCAACTATTTACTTAAAGACAGAAGTTTGCTCCTCTCCCTATGATTCTTATGCATGTAGAGGAGCCTTTTAGACAGTGGGGATTGGACTTCATTGGAGAAATAAACCCAACTTCTAGTGGCCAACACAAATGGATTTTAACAACCACTGACTATTTCAGCAAGTGGGTAGAGGTTATCCCAACTAGGAATGCTATTAATTCAATGGTGATAAAATTCATGGAGGAGAACATACTGTCCCGTTTCAGGTGTCCTTTAAAAATCATCACTGGTAATGCACAGGTTTTCAAATCTACCAAGTTCACCAACTTCTGCCACAAATTCAACATCATTATTGGACACTCCACTACATACTACCCTCAAGGGAACGGCTTGGCTGAGTCTTCTAATAAAACTGTGGTGAGGGTTCTAAAGAAGACCATCTCTAAAAATCAAAGGAACGGGGACTCCCAACCAAAGTTTGATTTGTGGGCTAACCATGTCACACCCAAAATATCCACTGGGAAATCACCCTTTAAGCTAGTATATGGAAAGGCTATTGTCTTCCCTATCCAATTAGCAATGCCAGTAGCTAAGTTGCTACAAGAAGTCGAGGAAGAACCAAGCGCCTTGTCCAGAAGAATAAATTAGTTGGTGGAGCTTCACGAGAATAGAGAGCAGGTCGGAACCAAACTGTAAAACTATCAACAAAGGATGAAATCTCTATTTGACAAGAAGGCTAAGGACAGACCTCTTCAACAAGGAGATTTAGTGCTCAGATGGGACGTCAGACAAGAGGACAAAGGCAAGCATGGGAAATTCGATCTACTATGGTTGGGCCCCTTCAAGATTGCAGAAGGGAGGGGAAACAACACTTACATGCTTGAAAAATTTGATGGTGAACTAATGGAACTGCTTGTAAATAGTCAGTTCCTAAAATTTTATTTTCAAAATCAGAGATATCTGTCTCTTGCTCATTGTAAATATCTGGTGTGTGTTGAAATTGTTATTTGAGTTTTTCAGTTTATTATCAAAAAGTCCTTTTTCACATAATTATATTTTGTTTAGGAATAAATATGTGCCCAATGGAAGGAAAGACTATTGGTCTGTAGGTTCTCAGCACCTTGCCAGTAAGGCATTGTCCCCAGTAGGAGTCAATGTTGTCACCCACTTCTTTTTTAGTCACTAGATGCTTCAAGAGCCAAATAGCAATGATGTTGGATGCCAAATTCTGACCCTCATAAGCTATCAGAGCTTGAGGGTACCCTCTTCATTGCGTATTGCTCGAAATAATATTTCTAGTGGTATATAAAATTCCAAAAAGGGGTTCCTGGATCAAAAGTTAGACCCTATTGAAGAATTCCTTTGAAAAACTCAGAAAACAAGGAAAATGGCTACGTATGGAGAAAAATCATAATCGGGACCCCGGAGGCTCATCGCATATTTCATATCGGCGTTCAGACATGTATGGAGCACTAATGGAGCGTGAAATAGCAATCCACCAATTGCCGATATCACATCTCAACGATCGACTATCGGAAGGGTCCCAGGGCACAGGCTTAAGGATTATCCGCAGTTCACAAGTTTTTTGCGAGGCCGATCTACGATATAATGGTGTATCGTCGGGGGAGGGCTAAAACACTTTAACGAAGAAAATGCCTGCAAAATCGAGGATCATCCCCCTGTAGAGCCTCCACTTTACACCTACTTATCTACCGTTTTCCTCAATCTTCCCTTATCTTTCCTTATCTTTTGCCTCATTTTCAC
>APFE030167527.1:0-14666 GCA_000404065.3 Pinus taeda
TGTGGGTTTTCAACTGATAATCCCCCATTTGAAGTTTGACATTTTCACAACGGCCTTCACATTTCATTGTGCCTCCATCTGCAATTTGAACTTGGAAGTTAGAAATGGCTCGTACAAAGCAATGCACTGCTTCGACGACTTTTTGATGGATGAAATTATGTGTACTTCCACTATCAATCAAGACTACTACTAGGTGATGTTTAATAAACCCTTTGATTTTGAGCATTTGAGGGGAAGAAATACCTGCCAAGGCATGCAACGAAATAACTGGTTCGTCAGAGACATTGTCCTGTTGGTTGTCATCCTCTAGCGGCTCATGTTCCTCGAGTGGAGGATCTTCCTCTGTTGAGCTGTAGTTAGTGGCATCTATTTGAAAGAATTTGGGCTCCTTACATTTATGACCTGGGGAGTATTTTTCATCACAGTAGTAACATAGTCCTTGCTTCCTTCTTTCGGCCATTTCCGCAGGGGACACCTTTTGGACGTTAAGTGTTTGAGTCGTGTTCTGAGCCTGTGGGGGACGACGTTTAGCAGGGAAATTTGGGAGACTGTATTGGGCTCCTAATGCACGTTCCACCTTACGATCTACCTGGAAAGTCTCCGTCCATGTAGGAGGGTGGTGAAGTAGAAATTGAGCTTTGATGGCTTCTTTAAGACCGCTGATAAAAAATTCCATGTAGAACTCATCTGTGAGACCCCTAGTGCAGAAAGCTAAGCCTTCAAAAGCGTTAATATATTCCTCCACTGTACCATTCTGTCGGAGCTTAGTGAGATGACCCAAATAAGAGTCTTCTTGTTCAAAGCGATCTCGAAGAGCTTTGGTAAATTGGGTCCAAGTACTAAAATATCCATTGCAACGCTAATGCCATTCCCACCATTGCCACCGTTCATTGTTGAAGTACATGCTCCCCAACATAAGCTTAGTCGCATCATCTAGGATATGATTCAATTTGAAATATTGATCCATTTGTGTTAGCCATGCGGACGCGTGAGAACCGTCAAATTTATGCATATCCAACTTGGGAGGTCGCTGACTGGGTGGTGGATGGGTGTGCTAGATGTGAGGAGAGTGGCTAGATTCACCATAATTTCCTTCCTGGCCATTATACCCCTCCTCGTTGGTTTGCTCCTTGCTGTTTGACATAAAATTCTCCTTGCCTTTTTCCTACAATTTCTGTAGCTGGATACTTACTCCGCTAAGCTCTCTATGCATTCTGTCCAGATCTAGTCTGCTAAGCTGAGTTTGGATTTCATTCACAGTTTCTTCCAGTTTGTCCATCCTTTCATTGGCCATCGCTTGAGCTCTAGTTGCTACCATACACCGATCTGATGAAAAATTGGGACCGCCAATTTTTTTTTCCCAATTAATTGAATGGTACCACCATACTCAGCTCGTCGTCCTGATTTTAATGGGCTATATCACCAATAAGCATCCCGGAAGATCTCAGAATCCTAACGGAGTTTTACTCCTTGATCAATACTGCAGTTGCCAAATCCTCAAAATGTCAATGTGGCCAAAAGTCCTCCGACAATTATACCCTGGTATAGGAACCTTTCACAATGCTTCTGGTTTGGTGGATCTAAGAGATCTGAATGGCGGCTCGGGTAGCGTTGGACGGCTGAAATAACTGCTTCTGCAGATCTGATGAATCTAATAGATCGGAATTGGCTGATTGGGACCGATGTCTGCTGCTGCTACACTCCTTTTCCCAAGAGGTTCTGGAAGAGATGATGATTAAAAAAGGAACTAGGGTCTTGAGGAGTTTCAAGTGCTACAGATCGCAATATACATAAGGGTCTGGCAGTAGTACTCGGCCCAATGTTTCAAGGCTCTAACTAAGGAGGGTCGACCGTACCCTTAGCCGTACCACCTGACTACCCTATCGTACGGGCGGGTAATCTCTCCGAGTGCTGTTCTCAGTGTACTGTAGCCGCAAGACAGTCGCTGGTTTATCTATGGCGAGGTTTTCAGGGAGCCTATGGGGCTTCCGATATACCTAGAGGGTACGTGGAAGACAGTCCGTGCGCGGTTTTGTCTTATGCGCTACTACTCGAAGGGGTACCCACAGGGGTTACAAGGGAGTCCAACTGACGTGACCACCTCTTGTATTTCCTGCGTGCATGCCTCCCCAAATCTGCAGATTTATGTGCTCAACGACAGATGCCGTGGTTTAAAGACGCCGGAACACGTCTCAAGCCAAAAAAAAAATTGCTACTAAATGGAGATCCCACCGGCCCTGGAAAGTGCTCTGATACCACTTGTTATGCTCTTAACCTGCAAATTATACCCAAATACAGAATATGCGAAGAAAAGAGACCCAGAACACAGAATATGCGAAGAAACGATACCCAGAACACAGAATAGCAATGATTTTATTATTCAGAGAGTAATGTTCACTTGTCTCTTCGAGGGGGCAACCTCCAATAGAGCAGAGCTTGATTAAAAAATAAGACACGATGCTCCTCGCAGGGAGTTTCTATCCTTTATATATGACTCCTACGTGCAATACCACGGGCCAATACCGCATATTACTAATACCATCTATCTAATACTACGACCCATTTGCAACTAACTGTGGTTCCGTTATTAATTGTGGATTAACCACTTACAATTATTAATATGGGCTTTATTGACTCTTGACTATGACGTGGTCCCATTACATAGATAAGGGGGTTAGAGTGGGACCCTAACATCACGACCCATCTGCTAGTTTAATACTGGGTATGTCATTTATTAATTCTGTTTTGCCCGTGACTATTAGCAAAGATAAAGTTATCTTCAATTTCAAAAAACAAGTAATCTCTGTTCTGAGACTAAATTTTGTAGACTCTGAAGTAGGAAGAGAAAGCCATAAGAAGACTAGCACAAGAAAGCCAAAAAATGATTCCAAATATTGGCAGCAAGTACTGCAGATTTATGAAGAAAAGGAGGCTCTCAAAACAAAACAAAAAGCAGCAATAGATCCGCAATGCACTCAGGAACAAATCTATATATATCAACAATTAGTTAAAAGATACTCAAAAGACCCTCAGAATTTTTGGGAAAAGGAGAGCCCCAAGCAAGAAATTGTGGCCATGCATGATAATGGAGTGAAAGGTAAGTTAATTCCTTGTAATCATTCTGATGAACAAGAAATCAAAAAACAAATTGAAGAATTGTTGAAGTTGAGATTGATTGAACCAAGTGGTTCCCATTATTCATGTTCTGCATTTTTGGTCCGCAATCATTCCGAAATAGTTCGAGGTAAAGCAAGAATGGTGATTAATTAAAAACCATTGAATGCAATCACTCAAAGCTTTCATTATCCTTTACCTCGTCAAGAAGTAATAATGTAGAAAATTCAAAAGAGTAAAATCTTCGGTAAATTTGATATGAAATCTGGTTATTACTAGATTTAGATTGAAGCAACAGACAGACATAAGACAACATTCACATGCCTTGCAGGATTTTTGCAATGCAGAGTTGTTCCATTTGAATTAAAGAATGCTCTTGCTTTCTTCCAGAAAAGAATGGATTTTATATTTGGTAAGTATGATTTTATCATAACTTACATTGATGATATTTTAATCCATAGTCCAGATTTACAAACACATTTGGCTCATCTAGAAGTATTTTTTCAAGAATTTGAAGCTCATGGTATTGTCCTCTTAGAAAATAAATTGGTGTTATTCCAAAATGATATTGATTTCGTTGGAATTCATATAATCGATGGGCGTATACAGATGCAACTGCATGTGCTAACAAAGCTTGTTGAGTTCCCTGATGAACTCGAAGACACCAAAATGATTCAGAGATTTTTGGGTGTTTTAAATTATATTCGTAAATACATTCCTAGGCTATCTGAAAAAACTGATCCTATTCGAAATCATTTAAAGTCAAGTTGGTCTAGTCAAGCCATTATCGCTATCAAAAAACTCAAAGAAGAATGTAAGTCCCTGCCAAAATTGCAGCCTCCAGGAGAAGGATTGTTAATTTTACAAACAGATGCCTCAGATTATTTTTGGGTAGTTGTTCCTTTTGAAAGAAAGGAGGAAAACAAAGTAGAAGAATTATGCGCCTATGCATCAGGAGAATTCCTCCCCAATCAGAAAAATTATTTTGCTACTGAAAAAGAAACTCTTGCAATATTTAATGGCATTCAAAAATTTGAATTGTATCTTGCACCAAGAAAATTCTTGATTAGGACTGACTCAATGAATTTAAAATATTTCTTTTTAACAAAATTATCAAGACAAATGGCAAGAGGAAGATTATTGTCATGGCAATTTTGGTTCCAGCAATATGATTTTGATGTAGAATGGATTCCTGAAAATTCTAACTATATTGCTGAGGCTCTTACCAGGGAAATGAATAAAGCTCGTACAATTGGCCGCAGTCGGACATAAGTCAGAGGAAGCATTTTTTATATTCCAGATCAGCTGGACAATCTTGTTACTTTGGAAAAAAGGTTCAAAATTCTCGAGAAGCATGTGGAAGATCTTTGTCTGGAAATTAAAAAGGTAGTTGGACTTAGGATTCAAAGAAACCAGTGGATTCAAAAATGTCAAGCCTGGCAATCAAAGAATATTGGCACACTTCTTGGATTGGACCCTGAATTGGTAAAATCATACTCTTTACCAAATATGAAAGTCAAATTATATTTCAGAACACTTGATGATTTATGGTCCATATAGTATACTCAATCTATGATTTGGGTCTTGCAAATTTTAAATTATTATCAAATGATTGGTTGTATTAATTTTGCACTTGAGATCTTTACAACTATTAAGATGATGGACCTTGATGATGTTAACATCAAGATAGAAGTTGGCTAGTTTTTACAGACCTTAAGAATTCCAAATCTGTTCAAGGAAATGGAAGCATCATATCTACAAAGAAGAGATCCAGATTATATGCATTCAGATAATTTTCCTCAGTATGAAATCTTCAAGCCCTTTGAAGATTGGGAAATCAAGAATGGTTACTGCAATAAGAAACAATTTGAAATACAATCTCAATGTGTAGAAAGAACTCTACAGTATATTAAAATCTTTTCTACACCATGGGATTTTAATAGCCTAGAAATAAGGAATGCTATCAAGCCAAATCCCTTTTCACAAGTTTTTACAAATTAGTTGTCAGAAATTTCCGCATTTGCAGAAAATAAGGATGAAGTAAACAGAGTTTTCGGCTAGTTAAAAGAATTTCCCATGCAAAAATTTGTTGAAAAAATTCATATTATCAAAAAATTGACCGAATCGCAGGGGAAATATCCTGTTTTAAAGTTTTCTGTGAATTAGAAGGCACTAATCGTGGTTGGAGTAAGTTCAAGAAATTGGACTGCAGATACTATATGTCTGATTAGTCTGTTATTATAAACCAGGGTATGCACAACATTTAATTTTGAGTTTGGATGGCAAGAAAAGGAAGGTGTTAGTGATCACTGCAAAATCTAAGTACAACACACCATCGAAACAACTACTAGCATGTTCCAAATTTTTAAATGGGAATTATTGATGGAATAGAACTACCAGTGCTACAGATGCCAGCTTTCTCAAAAGCACATAAAGATTCTTTCTTAGATATTGAGATAAATCCTACATCTTACATCAATAGACGGAGAAAGAAAGATGACCCATTCAAGTTACCCTACCAAAGCCATCATACTTACAAAGATCGAATAAAGTTGGAAGTAGGACAATCCTCTAAAGCAGCTACAACATCTACAGCAACAACATCTTCAAAAGGAAAGGACATTTTGTATTTAGATGTGTACCAAGATGCTCAAGACCCCACCGAGTCGAACTATGAAGAAAAATATCTAAAGATAATGGAGGAAGCATATCTGTGAGAGAATCAATCTTCTAATGAGTTTGATGATTATAACTCAGACCGTAGCCCTAAGGAACCATGGTGATAGTCCTTATATTCCTTGTAAATAGTTGAAAGTTTGAATTATTGTACTGGAATATTGAGTAGACATCATTGGACTATTGCAATGTTGACAGGAGCCTCAAATATTTCCACTTTGAATTATTGTCCTTAGTGTGCTTTTTAAATTATTGTATTGAACTATTGAGTAGACACTGTCGGACTATGGAAATGCCGACAGGAGCCTCAATTATTTCACTTTGTGTCGTGTAAAAAAAAAACGAGTCTATAAAATAAGAAATATTCAGGAGACAAGTACGTGTTATTGAACTGAGTGCTTCAAAACTCTGAGATTTCTTGTTTTCATATTCTAGTGCTCTATAAGTTTCCCTTTTGAGTTAATAAAAGCTTCACACACCTTTTTACTCTAAATTGAGTTGTTCGCTTGATATATTCTTCTAAGTATCAGTAAGGCTGCAACAGAGGCATTAGTAAAGCTACTGAGAGAAGTGCCTGAGGAGAGGCCAAGGTGTAGAAGACGCGCGTAGCAAGTGCTAGAAGATACCATCTCAAGGAACTAATTTTATTAGAGGTTGGTTTTCTCAATCTTTTATGATCTCCTGGTATCAGAGCCCTGCAACATTTCTAATGGCTAGTTTAATCAGATCCTTTTCAACTCTAGAGAGACGAGTTGTTATTGAAGTAGATTCTAGATCTTTTGAAAAGTAAACTGAGTCTGAAAAAGAATTAGAGATAGTAGAAAATCCTGAAAGTTGGAATCCTCCAACTCTTCATGCAATAGATGTTTATAAAACTTCTCTCTCTAATATCTTTAAGAAGAAAATGCTTTTAAAGGAAGTGGAAGTTAAAATCAAAATCTCAGGTCCTTCTGTATAGATTGTGTCTCTCTCTTTGTTTACCACTGAAGAAATAAAAAAAATTCGCCAATATGCAAAAGACAAAAAATATTCCTATTTACATTTTGGGGGTATAAGAATAGGTTTGGCCCCTTTGTGTAGACATGGCTTAAGTACTCCATGCATGTTTGAAGTGTTTGATACTTGACACTAGAACTATGATCATGCTAGAATAGGTACCATTGTTGGTAACCTATCTACTGGTTTTCAATATGGAACGATTTTTCCTGATTACTCTATTAGTCTGGATCCTCATCTGAAGGATTGTTGGAAACTTATGGTAGGAGTTCAAGGATTACAGATGGTTGATGAAAGTGAATATTTATCTATAATAATTCATACATCCTTCCAATTGACTAATACAGTGCATCCAAAATTAAAATTTCCAGTGCTCAGAGATTGTGTGTCAGTTTGCTTTATCAATGCACAAGTAGAGGGAGTGTCTTATGATTCTATAAGTTTACCAAACGACTGGTATTTTCAATACAAGTCTATAGCCGATGAAAATAAAATAGGAAGCCTAAGAAGAAGAGCTTCATTGTAAGAAGGTAAAATAAGAATACTTCAAGAAAAACCTTCCATCCCGCGACGCATCATTCATTTGAGAAAATATGCATTACTAGTCTCAGAATCTACAAAATCCTCTGCCCAAACAGCCAGCACTTCTAGTCAACCTATGTTATCTTCAAATGAATTGTATATACCTAAAGTTAATCCTTTTCTTGTTGTAAATAAGATGTTTAGAATTTCTAATTCCCAGATAGCCCCAGTTGAAGAATGGAAATATGCCAATCGTCGCCTTGTAAAATGAGGGAAATGGCCACCAAAGACGAAATTATGTACTACTTCGTCCTCCTCAAAGCAACCTCCTACAAGAGCGGATTGTGCCCCTTTTTTTGAACACAACTCCTGAAATCCAAACGATTTAGACCAGTTGTATCAAATTGGGAATTATATTACCCCATGGTGTTCTTATGTTGAAAATGCTATAGATGATCTGGGTGCACAAAATGAGCTCATCCTAGCCAATCTGAAGCTCTTACATGATGAAAAACAAGAAGAAAGAGCCGAGAAAGAGGAAAGGATGCAAAAAAAGGAAAGAAGAAGAAAATCTATAGTAGCTCAAAGCTCAAAATTTTCTATAGATATGTCAACCCCAAATTTTTGGGATTTAGAAGAAATAGAAGCTAGCACCTCTGAAACACCTTTCAGACCAATGAAAATAAAGTCTATTCCAGAGTAGCCAAGAAAAACAAAAGAAGAAATAGTGACTCTTGAAAATGTAGCTTCTAGGTTTCCATATTTTATCATGCCATCAATCCAAAAAGCAAATTTTGTTAAAGAAGTCCAAAAATATCCTAGAATAGAAGAAGATCTGTTTGCTTCTAATTCTAGCAGTTATATTTTGGATTTGGATAAATCAACAAATCCAGATGAATCAATTCGAATATGGATCAGAGTGTTAGACGAAATGCAAGTAACTACAAAGCTCGATAATATGTCCATATCTATTCTAATAGAGAAAAGAATGGCCAGAATAGTTTATGACGAGTGGATTAGACCTCTTGAGTCAGAATGACAAGCAGTAATTGCAAGAGGACTTTCTACTCTGGAGGTACTACTGAAAACACAGTTTGTCCCTGAGCCGATAGATGAGAAGAAGCAAATCATTACAGACCTTGTTAGAATGGAACTGAAAGATTTAAAATATATTTAAGCTTTTGGTCAAGATTTTATGGCGAAAGTTTACAAAGCAAATCTTTCAAATGATCCAGTTCAGAAAATTTCTTTTCTGTCAAAATTACCAAGAAATCTAGGAGATCTGTTTTCTAAAGATATTGAGCTTCAAATCAAAGCAATAGATCAGATTTACTTGATAGATATTTTATTCAGGTGTCAAGAGAAAGTCAAATATCTCTATTGGCTAAAACAAGCACATGAAATAACTCCCAGTGTCAGTGTTTTTTTGTGCTGCTTTGCCATGGACATCATTTAAGAAAAGGAGAAAACATAAAAGGTATGGGAAATTCAAGATCAAGAAAATTGCAAATCGCAAACGAGATTTTAAAAATTTCATATTTCCAAAGAAGAGGAAACAACCGAGAACCAAAAACAATTGTTGTTTCATATGCAAATAGGAAGGACACTATGCTCGTGCTTGTCCAAAAAGAACATCTAGTAAATTGAAAGCATGTGTATATATTGAAGAATTTTGTGATGATTGGTCTGTTGTACAATCAGAAGAAGAACCATCAAATGTATATATGTTAACTGGTAATTCTTTTTTAGAAGATGAAGAGTTAATCGATTATATTTAGAAAATGAATATTTGTTATGATTGTTCTACTGATGAATTTTCAGTTGAAGATGAAGAAGAAGAGTTTCATTATAGTGAAGAATTCGAGATTGACATAGACAATGTTGAAAACAATGAAACAAAATCTTTATGTTGGTCTTTCCCACCAGAGAAAGACAAAGGAAAACAGGTTATCCCAACTCTCCCTCAGTTAAACTCTTTTTGTCCATATCAGAAAAATATTGGACAAACATCTTCAATGCCAGTTCCTGAATTCGACCCACCAGCAGAACAAATGTTTTTGAAGAAAATGTTAAAAACAAATAATCTTTTGTATATACCAGTCTTTATGTAGGTTAGAAATAGTTGGATAGACCTTGATGCATTTATTGATACTGGTGGCTCAAACAATCTTGCCATACCATCGTTGTTTAAAGGATTAAGGAAACCTCTCCAAAATATCCTGATTTCGTAAATGATCAGAGGTACAGTTAATATTACTCACTATGTGGATAATATCCCTTTAAAAATAAGTGGGAATATTGCCAAGATATCTTCTATACAACATCACGACACATCTGCCAGTTTAATTCTGGGTATGCCATTTATTAATTCTATTTTTCTCGTGACTATTAGCGAAGATAAAGTTATCTTCACTTTCAAAAAACAAGCAATCTATGTTCCTAGATTAAAATTTGCAGACTCTGAAGTAAGAAGAGAAAGCCAGAAGAAGACCAACACAAGAAAGCCAAAAAGTGATTCCAAAGATTGGAAGAAAGTATTGCAGATTTATGAAGAAATGGAGGCTCTCAAAACAAATAAAAAAGAAGCAATAGACCCGCAATGGACTCAGGAACAAATCTCTATATATCAGAGGTTAGTTAAAAGCTACTCAGAAGACCCTCAAAAGTTTTGAGAAAAGGAGAGCCCCAAGTAAGAAATTGTCACCATGCATGATAATGGAGTTAGGTTAATTCCTTGTACTCCTTCTAATGAACAAGAAATAAAAAAAAAAAAAAAATTGAAGAATTGTTGAAGTTGAGATTGATTGAACTGAGTGTTTCCCATTATTCATGTTTTGCATTTTTGGTCCACAATCATTCTGAAATAGTTTGAGGTAAAGCAAGAATGGTGATTAATTACAAACTATTGAATGCAATCACTCAAAGATTCATTATCCTTTACCTAGTCAAGAAGTAATAATGCAAAAAATTCAGAAGAGTAAAATCTTCAGTAAATTTGATATGAAATCTGGTTATTACCAGATACAGATTAAAGAAGCAGACAGGCATAAGACAACATTCACATAGCCTGCAAGATTTTTACAATGGAGAGTTGTTCCATTTGGATTAAAGAATGCTCCTGATTTCTTCCAGAAAAGAATGGATTTTATATTTGGTAAGTATGATTTTATCATAACCTACATTGATGATATTTTAATCCATAGTCCAGATTTACAAACACATTTGGCTCATCTAGAAATATTTTTTCAAGAAGTTCAAGCTCATGGTATTGTCCTCTCAGAAAAGAAAATGGTGTTATTCCAAAATGATATTGATTTCCATGGAATTCATGTAATCGATGGGCATATACAGATGCAACCGCATGTGCTAAGAAATCTTGCTAAGTTCCTTGATGAACTCAAAGATACCAAAATAATTCAGAGATTTTTGGGTGTTTTAAATTATATCCATAAATACATTCCCAGGCAATGTGAAAACACTGCTCCTATTCGAAAGCATTTAAAGTCAGGTTGGTCTAGTCAAGCCATTGTCGCTATCAAAAATCTCAAAGAAGAATGTAAGTCCCTGCCAAAATTGCAGGCTCTAGGAGCAGGATTGTTAATCTTACAAACAGATGCCTTAGATGATTTTTGGGCAGCTTTTCTTTTTGAAAGTAAGGAGGAAAAAAAATAAGAAGAATTATGCTCGTATGCATCAGGAGAATTCCTCCCCAATCAGAAAAATTATTTTGCTGCTGAAAAAGAAACTCTTGCAATATTTAATGGCATTCAAAAATTTGAATTGTATCTTGCGCCAAAAAAATTCTTGATTAGGACTGACTCAATGAATTTTAAATATTTCTTGTTAGCAAATTTTTCAAGACAGATGGCAAGAGGAAGATTATTATCATTGAAAATTTGGTTCCAGAAATATGATTTCGATGTAGAATGGATTCCTGGAAATTCTAACTATATTGTCGATGCTCTTACTAGGGAAATGAATAAAGCTCATAGAATTGGCCGCAGTCGGACAGAAGTCAGAGGAAGTATTTTTGATATTCCAGATCAGCCATACAATCTTGTTACTTTGGCAAAAAGGTTCAAAATTATCGAGAAGCATGTGGAAGATCTTTGTCTAGAAAATAAAAATGGTAGTTGGACTCAGGCTTCGAAGAAACCAGTGGATTAAAAAATGTCAAGCCTGGAAATCAAAGAATATTGGCACACTTCTTGGATTGGACCCTAAATTGGTAAAAGCATACTCCTTACCAAATATGAAAGTCAAATTATATTTCAGAACACTTGATGATTTATGGTCCATATAGTATACTCAATCTATGATTTGGGTCTTGCAAATTTTAAATTATTATCAAATGATTGGTTGTGTTGATTTTGCACTTGAGATCTTTACAAGTGCTAAGATGATGGACCTTGATGATTTTAACATCAAGATAGAAGTTGGCGAGTTTTCACAGACCTTAAGAATTCCAGATCTGTCTAAGGAAATGGAAGCATCATATCTACAAAGAAGAGATCCAGATTATATGCATTCAGATACTTTTCCTCAATATGAAATCTTCAAGCCCTTTGCAGATTGGGAAATCAAGAATGATTACTGCAAGAAGAAAGAGGTTGAAAGACAATCTCAATGTGTAGAAAGAACTCTACAGTATATTAATATCTTTTCTACACCTTGGGATTTTAATAGCCCAGAAAAAAGGAATGCTATCGAGCCAAATCCCTTTTCACAGGTTTTTGCAAATCAATTTTTAGAAAGTTCCGCATTTGCAGAAAATAAGGATGAAGTAAATAGAGTTTTGGGCTGGTTAAAATAATTTGCCATGAAAAAATTGGCTGAAAAATTGATATTATCAAAAAATTGACAGAATCGCAAGGGAACTATCCTATTTTAAAGTTTTCTGTGAATCAAAAGGCACTAATCACAGTTGGAGTAAGTTCAGGAAATTGGACTGCAGATACTATATGTCTGATTAGCCTGTAAGTATCAACTAGGGTATGCACAACATTTAATTTTGAGTTTCAATGGCAAGAAAAGGAAGGTGTTAGTGATCACTGCATAATCTAGGTACAACACACTATTGAAACAGCTACTAGCATGTTCCAGATTTTTAAATGGGAATTATTGGATGGAATAGAACTACCAGTGCTACAAATGCCAGCTATCTCAAAAGCACATAAATATTCTTTCTTATATATTGAGATAAATCCTACCTCTTACATCAATAGATGGAGAAAGAAAGATGACCCATTCAAGTTACCCTACCAAAGCCATCATCCCCACAAAGATTGAATAAAGTTGGAAGTAGGACAATCCTCTAAAGCAACTACAACATCTACAACAACAACATCTTAAAATGGAAAGGACATTTTGTATTTAGATGTGTACCAAGGTGCTCAAGACCCCACTGAGCCGAACTATGAAGAAAAAAATCTAAAGATAGTGGAGGAAGCATATCTGCGAGAGAATCCATCTTGTTAACACCCAGGTTATTCCCTTTGACTCCCAAGGGAATACGGCCAGGGTAACCACTAACCAATATTTGGATTATAGCTTCTAGCCCAACTGTAATCAGAGAGGGCTCTCTCTTTAAGGTTTGTCTCTGTTCTGTGGAGATTTTAGGCTAGTTATGAAGTAAGGGTTTTGGTTTATGTTTGGTTGGAAGGATGTCTTTCTGTATCTAAAGTGGAAATCTGCAGATAATGTTAGTCCATTGGGCAATGGAGTCTGTGGCTACTGGTTGTTGAAATCTTGAGTTTGAGCAGCTGGAGTTACAGGGCCATTTAAATACTTCATAAAAAAAACTTGAAATTATGATGGTGAAATGTAAACAACCAGTGAAAAGCAATTAAGAATTTTCCACTAAGATGGGGTGTGAGAAAGAGATATATTCCTCAGGAGCAAACTTGAATTCCTGAAACAATAATCACTGTGAAAGATATAGCGTGAAAGGGTAACAATTAAGAATTACACCTTTATTACAATAACTGAAGAAAACACTTATAATAGCTTAGACTGAGTTCAGGGTAATCTGTGATTAAATCTTGAAACTATTCTTTTTCCTTGCCATTAACTGTAAAGCACAGAAGCATGAAAGAGATATGAAAGACAACAAAACACATAACAAAGAGTTGTAAGGAAAACTTATTGTGTCATGAAATATGCAGGAATCCTGTAACTTTCAGCTAAACACCACAATGCATCAAACAACACAGAGCTTTGGAAATTCCACCGCCTTTGTATTACTTCTCTGAGAATTTACAGTAAAAGAAACTATAGAAAAGATATCAACAACATCCAACCCCTGCAAACTCATGCGAGGGGGAATATATAGAAATGTTTCATACAAAATAT
Organism: Pinus taeda; assembly: GCA_000404065.3. Classification (NCBI taxonomy): domain Eukaryota; kingdom Viridiplantae; phylum Streptophyta; class Pinopsida; order Pinales; family Pinaceae; genus Pinus; species Pinus taeda. The sequence continues at coordinate 13,660 of APFE030167527.1, forward strand.
CTCAGGCATTAGGTCATTTGGGAAATAAAATATCTTCATCAACTCGTACAGAAATAGTAGATAAGAAGTTATTGCAGCTTTTAATACAACATAAATTCTCTTTAATTCTATCAGAAGATTTCGACCTTTGGAGGTCACTGAGTCGGTTGAACGCTTTGTTATAACTGATGAATGACGTGTATTTGTAGCTCTGTCCTCCTGTAGATTTTTGGCCCTGTCACCTGTGACTGTCAGTGCTGTTGTGGTGGCCGAATGGTTTCGCTGAGTTGGCTCAGCCTCTTTTCTTCATACATGGTGATATATCAAAATCTTCCTGTGCATGACAACTTACATATTCGAATGGAAACAAAACTTGATTACTGGCTCTGGTTTAGTAGTAATTGTATTAATCCATTCCAGACTTCCTGTGTGGGATATTGATGTCTCAAAATTGCCTCTATGGTATCATCTGCCTCTGTATATTTATAGAAATTTGGAGGCGCATCAAACAAGTGCTTGATTTCATTCATGATAAAAAATAAGCTCTCTACCCTGTTGTAGAGAGTCTGTCCTGATGCTGGCCCTGATTCTGCTGAAGTGCTGGGTTTTTCTGCAATCTGATTTGTAGCGAAGGTGTTGACCCTCTTGGCATAATTTTCATGGGAAAGTAGTCTTCCTGAGGTGCCCATTAAGATAGGAAGACCTCTGTTCTTCAATGCTATGAATTTGTCCATGAATTTCTTAATGTCTGTCTGCATATCCTGGCTTCTTCTCTCTAATGTCTGTACCAGGTTTCTTAGTGTTAGGACCCTTTTGACCATTGAAATTGTCTCAGTCCTGTTGGCAATTCCCATTTTGACCAGTTGAGAACTTGTTCTGTAATTAAGCACATTAATCATTCTAGTGGCAGCCTCAGGCATACTACCTAGAGATGCCCTTGCTCTTTGGATTTCCCTATGTGCTTTTCCAATGAGCCCCATCTGCTCATGAATAGCCTCAATATATTCCCACTGGTCTGTGATGGATTG
>APFE030167533.1:0-40188 GCA_000404065.3 Pinus taeda
TTATACTGGCCTCCTAAGCAAGTCTCAGACCTTAGCTCTTCATGTCAAGCTTTGCAAATGAGAGAAAGACATTGAAAATCAATATTACTCTGGTTCCGCACTTTCTCTCACTTTTGCCTGCGGGCCTGCACTCTTTGTTCATATTACCTGCGTATCTGCACGCTCTGTCTGTAAAGGAGTGGGTGCGTACCGCTGTAAAAATCAAAAGGCGCAAGTTTATCCTAAAAAACTCACTTTTGGGTTAATTCTAGATGTTTCTAGAAGGAATTTTGACGTGGATTGTTCGCTCCAAGGTGCTTCATGCATCCCAAAAGAGAAGGGGCTAATCCCTTGATAGGAGGAGCTATCCCTTTGAAGGAGGGCTTTATCCCTTTGAAGGAGGACATAGTGACTTCCCTCCATTGCAATATAAATTAAGGCATTGGGTCAGTTGCTGGGGAGGTTAAAAGCTGAACATTTTGAGGGTAAATGCTGATGGAATTGGGACTTCTTAGTTAAACTTGAGAGGAGAGATCACATACCTTTTGGTTTCATTGGGAAGTGAGTGAAACTTATCAAAGTAGAGGAGACTTATTGTCAGACCCTTGGAGGAGCTTGTACAGCATCAAGGCACAGGTTGTAAAGTTCTTCTTTCATTTGAATTAATACAATCAGATTCATTTTTCTCAACAAATTGTCTTATGTAGTTTGTTTCATAATCTCCTTGATCATTATGATGAATATGCTTTATGATATTGGCTTTTCAGGTGCTATTTAATTTTTTTGCTTGTTTGTGTTTGCAGAATCACACTTCAAGGAAGCTCATTTGGAGCGAGGGAGCGAGGCTTCCACAAACTAGCATTGGACCCAAGGTAGGCCTAAAACACTTGTTTGCCTTTGTTTTTTATTGCATATTTAGAGAAAGATAGTTTTTGATTGGCTTGCTTGTCACTAGATATATTTAGATACTAGGAAGGTCGATCTTGTCCGCAACCTCGACCCATTCCGTGTGACACTTTGCAATTGGGTTGAGCTATTTCAATGTGCGGGTTTGGAAATGGTGGTATGGATAGTTGAGTGGAGGTGTATATTTGAGATGGATGTGGATGGAGTTGTGGATGGGAAGGTGGTGGAGGCAAAGGAGTGGGAGGAGAGTTGTACTGGGGCCTCCACCCCTGATGAGGTGCATTCCACTGAGGCTGTGGCTGAGCATAAGAGTGAAACGAATGAGCAGCTGGTTGGGCATAACATGGATCTATGAAGGAACAAGGAGGAGGTGTGAACCAGGAAGGATGAGCAGGGGGACCCCAAGAAGGCATGGAAGTGGCTTGATAGGGGTCGTAATAGGTCTGGGATGTCTCTTGCATTCCCTGCTAGTAGGGTATGGGTCCATGTGGCTTCCTTTGGTTCATATAATAGAGTGATTCAGTGGCTCCTTTGGCTCTCTGATATGCAGCTTTAAGTCCAGGTGAGGAAGGGCACTGATTTGTAGGATGGTATTCTTCATAGATGAAACACACTTATAGGGAGTGCATTGGACATTCATTCCTAGGATGCTTTCTAGTGCACCTAGGACAAAAGATGTCCAATGCCCTCTTGGCTTCCTCTTGCTTCCTTTGGATCTGCAAGGTATCCAATTGCATGGTAAGAAACTGCCTCATCTCACTCTTGAAATCTTCCATCAGATTCTCACATTCACCTCTAATGATTGAGTTGGAAGAAAAAGATACTGCTCCCAACATTTCTACTTGTAGCCATTTGCTCCAGAGGAATGTTTTCTTCTTTTGTTCCCCTAGAGGTTCTTCAAATATGTCTTGTTGTCCACCTAGGGGTTCCTTAATCACAGCCATCGAAGAAGAGAGAAGGTTGGTTGTGTGAAGCAGTGGGGGTGTTGTGCAATCATTTTTCTGAATTATCTCTACTCCTACAAGGCATGAAAAGAAATCTTTTTGGTTGATTTTTGCTTTTTTCTTCTTGTACCTGCAAACCTAAAATAGATTGAACTGAAACTAACTGTCTTGCTGAAATGAAAATGCGAAATTGAAATGAAAGCAGGAAAGGACTAATCTATTTTGCTCAAATGAAATTGCAGGAATGAAATGCTAAGTTACGCTTACAGAAATGAAATGCTAATCTACGCTTGCAGAATTGAAATGCTAATCTATGAAAGCGGGAAATATCTAATCTACGCTTTCTAAAATGAAATGAAAGCAGGAAATGTCTAATCTACTTTTGCAGAAATGAAATTGCAGAATGGAAATGAAATAAACTACTTAGCAGAAGGTTGTAGTAGAAAATAGAAAAATAGCAGCAATCACCAATACTCTGACGCTTCCCCGGCAACGGTGCCAAAAAGAGTGGTGGGCCCCAGTATTGCAACAATAATGCTACAACTCCTGGGACTCCCTTCTTTAATTTTTATCAACCCGGTAGTTCGTAACAAACTTGGAAGCGACGGTGCTGTATGCACAAGTACTAGCTCTTGCCGCAGCTGTCACTTGGTTAGCTGGCACAAGTCCGCTAGGAGCTTAATCCAACTTCTATGAGATCTTAGAAGAATCTTTTTAACTGATGGATGAAATCTAACTCAAAAGAGGCTAATCTACTTGCAGAAAGAAGCGAAAAGCGGAAAGGAAATGCAAACCCTAGCAAACCCTAATTTTACCAGCTAGCCCTACTCATGCAAGAAAAATGATGAAAGCTACATAAAGGAATGCCATTGACTCTTAGAAAGGTAAAATGCATGTCACTGAGCTACTTCTGAAGTGAAATTTGAAAAGAAACATCTTTTTGTATTTTTGAGTAAGTTGGCAGAATGATCATGCATGTGCTTTCACTATTTTTGACTGTGCAGAGGTGGATCGGTGAGAGAAAATGCTTGTAGGAGGTTGGGAAGGTTAGAAGAGGGCCTAAGGGGTCCCTAGCACCCTTCCTGAGAGTTTCACAGTGTTTGAATGTCAAGAAACCTCTTTTGTGAGATTCTACAGGAAGTTTGCAGGGGTTCTACAGGATGTTCTGGAATTTCTACAGGATGTTCTGTAATTTTTTACAGGATGTTCCGAAAAGAGGATTTTGGAGCACGGATGGAGGGAAAAAGGTGGAAGAATGAGTATGGGGGTGAAATAGGGGTGTACAGGAGATAAAGACTTGGAGGATGGAGTTGAGGAGTGGCGTAGATGGTTAGATTTGTTCAAGGAGGGATGAAACGATGTTGCACAAGAAGATGAGAATCATGGCAAAGTAAGCGAATGAGGCAAATTTAAGGTAAGGGTTCTAAGTGAAGGGTGAAGCAGGAAGGTTGGATGGAGTGTGGGTAGGTAAGGAAGGATAACAGGTACTCTGCAAGTGGTTTTTCAAACTGAACAAACAAACACTTATAAAACCTATGACCTAGTTACTTCACTCTAATCTGACCTAACAACAAATTGAAATGAACAGAAGTTTATTCGAAATGAAATACGTGAAATAACTATGCAACTAAGAAATCATAAACTGAAGCATGAAATCAAAACTGATATCAAGTTCGACAACTAAGAATCCAACACTACTAATTGCATGGTGAAGCAAAGACAGTGTTTTTGGTGGTAGCAAGGTCGCCTTGGTCCCAGCTCATGATTCCACTGAGGGAGAAGTGAGATCGAAGGTGCTTGATGGCCTTTTTCTGAAGATCTTCCCTATTATTGACTTATCAAACAAATCTAAATAAGAAAAGCTACTTTAATCATCAAAAGCAATCTAAATAACAAAACAATATTTAAATCTAAATAGCAAATTTTATTCTAAGAATGCAGCAAAGACACATGAAAGTAAACAAAGGAGGTACTGGGCACTTGAGATGGGCCCAACCCCAAGATATACAGCCTCCTAAGAGAGATTTAGAGCTGGTGCAAAGCTGGATTCATCTTTATTGATAAAAATAAATGTTACATTCCAAAAACTATCCACAAGGAGAACTTGAAAATGTGCTGAAAGCAAAGCTAATCTACTGCCTAAAAATCGAACTACAAAATGACTAACTAATGGCTAACCAAAATGACTAACTATCGGCTAACCAAAATGATGCCCTAAGCCCTCTTATTTATACAAATTGAGGACCCCAACAGTCCTCCTAAACTTTAGGGACTCGGCTGCCAAAACTTGTAGTTAACAACAGTCCTACTTGACTTGCTTGGCTGCCATTGTGCTAATTGATTTAGTGGCCCTTGAACTCCGAGCTGATGGTGGAGAATTCGAGGTAAGGGCCCATAAATGAAGGGGACACATTCCTACAAATCCTCTCCCTTGTTCTCCCACGAATTTGGCTGCCAAGTGCTCATTAAAACCTTCAATTTTGTCTCCAAATTGACCAAAAAGGCTACACAAAGCACACATTAGACTTGTTGGCATAATGACTAACCCAATTCACTCTATTAGCCTAAATATAATCAAAAACATGCAATAAGCTAATGAGAATGGTGCATTAAGTCAAATTAGGAGGTTGAATGAGCCCATATAATTATCCATTTTTAGGGCTCATCACAAGTCTTGGTGTCTTCTTTTTGTGCCTTTTACGTGCTTTCTTCTTCTTTCCTTATGTGCACATTAAATCTTTGTGTTAAACTGCAATTTTACATGTGATTCTTTCCATACATCTATAAGAAAAAGTATTCTGGATCACTTTCAGCAAGCAACTAACTTCAAATTGTTAGGGACAATCCTTAGTGTAATGATCCTCCTCACAGATGAGGCAAGGATATTTCGGCTTTCTTCGAGAAGCATCATCAGTAAAATATTTAGGAGGGTCCTATTTTGTGGCATCAGTTTTAGCCTTAAATTTTCCCTTATTTTTACCTTTACAGGTCTTATCTGCTGAGGTAGACTGGACAACATGTACATAAGAGGTTTTACCAGGACTGGATGAATTCTTTGAGGGATTATTGGAACTAGTGTGTGAGACAGATTTCTTCGAAGAAGAAGCTTTCATGGAATTCTGAGACACGTAACCAATCACGCCATCAATAGGTGGTGTATCCGGGGACTTCGATGCTATCAGATCTGATGATGGTCTCAAAGCATCATGTAACATCTCATACAATGTACCAAATTGTGAATAGACTAAGTCTAAATACTGAGCACGGGCGATAGCTTTCTCTTCAATAACACATCCACCCATAGCTATGTCCTTAGAAATTTTGTTGATGAATGATTTTGTGAACCATTATGTCAACAATTCATCAACAATCTCAAACTTGGTGAGGTGACGCCAATGTCTATATTCATGGATATGATCATAAATGTGAGTCGCGGTGTCTTGCTTAAGTGACGTAAGCAAATAAGTGTCAGTTTCATAGTGAACTCGTAGTTGGAAATGAGTGAGGAAATCCATAGCAAGAGAGTTGAAGTCACTGTAGGTACCTCGAGGCAATTCGATTTATCATTTAGCGGCAGCACTTACGAGAGTTCTTTGAAAGAGTCGAAGATGGATAAAATCATCGACATACGAATTGGAGGAGCACCAGAGGTGATTTGTCATCACGTAGGCTTATGTATCCTCTGCTTTTCCCTCGAATTTGGGGAAATCACTTGGAATATTTGCTGGAACTAGAGGCCAATAAGGCGAATGAAGAATGGGATCATTCGTGAGCCTCGAAACATTAAGGAGCTCCAACGTAGCCAAGAAAGGCAATTGCGTGTTAAACGGCATATAGGGCCTTTGAGGAGACCCAAACTACGGAGTCCATCTTTGTTGGTAAGTATTTTGCCCCCAAAGTGGAGGATTTTCTCCATATGGAATCTGGTTTTGTCCCCACTAAGGGTTACCTTATCCGCAAGGAGGATTCGGTCCTGGGTAGGTTTGATACTACCCCACCATATGCCGCTAATGAGCATTGTACGCGGCATATGGGTTATAAGGTTGTTGAACATGTTGACCCTGGATGTAAGGAGATCGACCCTATTGATGCAGGGGTTGACATTGACCTTGTAAAGGCTGACCTTGTTGATACGCATACAAATCTTGTTTCTGCCAAGGCTGACCTTGTTGGTGCAAAGGCTGACTCTGCTATTGTAAAGGTTGACCTTGCGGCTGCAAAGGTTGGTGTTGTGAGGACAAAGGTTGGGAGTACTTCTGCACAAAATGAGTTTGCAGCATTGTAATTGTTGCAAAGGTTGCCCTTGTAGTTGTAGCAGTTGTTCTTACTGCTACAAAGCTTGTCATTACTGCTGCAAAGATCTCCCTTGTTGCTACGAAGGTTTCCCTTGCTACTGCAAAGGTTGTCCTTATTGTTGAAAGGGTAGATTGACAATTCTTGGGTTTATACCATGAGGGTATTGATAATTCCCGAATTGGATCTGGCCATATCCACCAAGCATAGTGGATTGACTAGGCGGAACATAAGGTCCAGCTTAAGGAATGTAAGGCAGATTAACCAAGGCTTGCAAACTGTATGGGACATAAGCTTGTTGGAATGGGACCTGAGCCATATATGGTTGTTGATATTGGACGTTACCTAACCTGGATGGATCAACAGGGTTAGGAATAACACCATAAAAAGGTTGATTCATTCCAACCATGTGAGTTTGTAATCCACTCACACTAGTTTCTCCTGACATAAGGGGAATATTCGGATCTTGCCCCCTAGGCGGTGGCACATTCTATCCACTTGATGGAAGGATAGAAGAACTTATCGATACCTGAACTGAGATAGTCGGTTGAATCAAAAGAGTCAGTTGAAACGATGAAACAAGTTGAGATGAAATGGTAGGTTGAACTGAAACTGAACTAACTACAGTTTGTACAATAGTTCGAGAGGTTAGGTTTTGAATGAACAGACCTAATATAGGCATAGTGCCATAAGACAAGATGGGGTTCTAATACAATGACGAGGCACTAGGAGTGCCCGAAACTAATTGAGCTAAAGCGGTATAGCCATGTGGCAACATGGGTCCACTAGTCTCAGGATAGGAGAGAGACGAGATTCTTCCCGTATAGGGAAAGCCTTCTGGAGGGAACTCATATCCCTTCTCATCATCTACGTGAGGAGTATGGGTAGTGGAAACTTCTGAATGACTCGGAGAGGAGCTTGGGATCTCACCTTTTGACTCCATATATAGAAACAATTGGTGACGAGGAATCGGAGATGTACGAGGAGATAACTCCAAAGGAATACCAGGCCGATCGTATGAACTGTAAGGGCGCTAAGGGTATATCACAACAGGATCAAACAATGGGTTCGGTGGATAGGCAACCAGCCCTTGCGGACTTTCAGGAGTCTATGGACTCTCGGGGGTCTGAATAAGATTATCAGAGGAATCTAGATCAGATTCTTGAGGTGATCAGGAATCTGATGGAGGCAGATGAGAAGACAAAGGTTGAATTCTCAGAACAATTCCAATCTCAACACCTTGATCCTCAAGCGATTGAGGAAGTTCCAATTAACTCCTTGGGAGGACCCTTCAGTATCAGACATTGAAGAGGAACTATGAGATGGACTCAATGGTTCAGCCACGATGGCTTCCCCTCAACTGCAAGAAAGGAAATGAAAAATTTGTTTAGGGCTTTAACAATATTGAAATTAAAAGGAAATTACTCAATTTGGTCTAAGAAGCAACTACTTGGGATTGACATGTTTACCATGGGTAGTTATATTTTAGAAACAAAAGCATTGCCTTTTCATCTTTTAAGAGTTAAGAAAAGGGTGAAAAGGTGGCTCTAGTCGCTTTCAATATTCTTGTGAGCTTGAAATGAAAAGTTGCTCAACGATATTTTCAAATTTAAAGAGTTAGAAAAGATCAAATGACTGGTTAGATAAATCTAGATAAAAGGAGTACCAAGTAACCGTGAACTGCAATATACACCTTCGCCAATAAATTGACCAAGGACTTAATGTACATGTAGGGAATCTCCCTGAATGTTGTGTTCGACGTATCACATTTACAGGGTGGCAGACTCGGCTTCCTATAGATAGAGGATTGCAACCTAGGGGGGTCTCCCTTTATATACGCGACGGTACGGGGAGCACAAATCTGTGCTAGCGTTGTCTAATCTGAAGCGAATGACAGCTGCTAAGTGTTTAAGACGTCGAAACACGTCTCTAACCTAGACCACTAGATATGATCGTTAATGTTTCAAATGCTCCTTAGGTTTATTGATATATTTTAAAGTTGATCTTGTAATTATGTCTCAATTTCAAGGCCTTAACGATGTTACCTGTTCCTAAAATGAAAACTAGATGATTAAATTAAATTCTTCAATTTGATGAAAGCTATCTATGTGGGGAAGAAGATCACTCAAATCATGCATCAAACCAAATGCAAAAAATCATCCATGACAATTTTCAAATGCTAAATGAAAAATATGAAATCTAATCTTTCATATGATAAGCAAATGCAATGCCAAAACAAATCTTAAAGCAAAAATTCCTTAAGATATAATGATGATTTTTCTCTTTTTCAAAATGCAACTAATGTAATCTAGTGAAAAGTAAAAGAGAATGCAAGCAAACCAAGAAGTATGCAAATCTCTTTCACATCAACGACTTGAATGCAACTCAAAATGCTTTGAAAACTATGAAAAGAATATCACTTTCACTTTCACTTCGAAACACAAAAAAATTCAAATCAAACACTTCCTTTTGATTCCAATGAGACAATTGATTTGTAATCTATCGTTCGTCAAATGAATCTTAAGTAATTTTTGCAATATCCACTAACGAAAACAACTTAAGGCACAAGAACCAAAAAGTGATCTGCAAAGTATGTCTAAACACACAAAGACTCTTTAACACGGGAAATTGATCTCTGATTTCTGATGGTAAGACCAATGAGTGGACGAAGATTGACCCAGAAGACATAGAACCCTAAAAGGCCAATCAAACTTCAAGGACACTCAAGCCAAGTTAAAAGACAATTGCAATCAGATAATGAGAGAGTCAATGAAGAACACACTGGTAAATCACATAGAGAAGGAAAATATAACTGAAATCAGAGAGAAAACCCTAAATTTCTTAATTTTTTGCAATCATCGCACCTGTTAGGAGTAAAGTAGTGATCATCGCTAATGTAACTAAAAAACCTGTGATATCATCACGATTGTCAGGGTAAAATCCGCAATGGTCAAGGAAAACAAAAAGAAATCCAAAATCTTCAAAAACAACTCAAGTTAACAATCTTTAGGCATCTACCAGACAGTGACACTGACCACAAGCAAGCAATGAAGTCTAAAAATCAATGGTTGATCAAACTTGTCAAAAGACAAGGTGAAGGAAGGGAAAGAAAGGGTCATAGGCTCCCCAGCGGAGTTTCCATTTTGTTGACAAGGTTAATCCTCTACGCAGACAAAGACAATCCCTCTTTCCCAATGATTGGGTCTAGCAACTGAAAAGACAATCAACTAGACATATTCCTATATTATAGTTGAAAATTAGAACAAGATAGGTGGCCTACCTTGCTCTAATGCTAATTGAATTTCCTTTGTTGAGATACTTGAACCACTTGTGTCACGGACTTGTTCCTGCCTCTTTCAGTGCTTATGTACCTGCATAAGTGACCAAGAAATAACAAAGCATGCCAAAACCAATCTAAAATCCAATAATAACATGCTTAGCTGATCAAGGAATGCCAAACCAATACATACATGAACATATATATTTTTGGAAGATGAACCAACATTTGTATTATTATTTAAATAATAAAGGGGAAGCTTACAACCATAGCCTTGATGTTGAAAGTCTCTCCTTGAGTGGTAATCCAAGTCCAAGCCAAGAAACTCTCCAAACACTCCTCCTCCAATTAATAGCCTCTAAGCACAAGCTCAGCATAGGGGTCCAAATAGACATAGATCAACCATCTGGGAATGGGAAAGGAGGAATTTATAGGCTGGGAGAGGGAGTTAGGTCTCCTTCAAAGATAGAATTAGGCCCACATATCAAGGAGGTAGCTCATAGCGATGAGACAAAGAGATCAAATTAGGAGGATTCGACCTCATCTATGTGAAATCACCTCCAGATCATCGCTCTTGAAGCTTCTAGATTACAAAGCTTCTCATCCTCTTTGGGAAAACTTCCTTTTTGAGACCATCGTGAGTATGACAGGGAAAAGAGAGATGTCATCATTGGCTTAGCACAGTACAACAAGATATCATCGCGGTTTTGAGCTTCATAAGGGAAATTACCCTCATTTTAGGGTTTCAAGAGTTATTTCTTCAAGGAAAGCTCTAGTTATTTTCCAAGCAAAGTTAAAGGAGGGATATGAACTATATACATGGATGATTATATTGTATAATGATCATGTTTTGAGCACTTTAGGGTATGTCACAGGGGAGTGCAGGAGGCATGACAAAATATTATGTAACAGCCAGATATCAGAGCTCGGAAAATCGGGACTTCACATTGAATAGGCTTCACGAAACAACGAACGTCGATCACCTTTTCTACTTAGTTCTTGGTTCTTCGACTCTTCCCATGACCATAGGCCATCCCCTATATCAAAGGTTTTTAATTGATGATTTAACTTTGGTGCACAACACTTCACTTCGTCAATCACCAAACTCTGATCACCTTTTCTACTTAACCTTTGGTCCTTTGGCACTCCTCGTGACTAAAGGGCAACCCCCATATCAGAGCCCCCCAATCGAAGGTTTTCAATCTGCAATTTACTTTTGAGGCACAACACGCTACGACCGTTGATCTTAAATATCCGATGCATGACGTCATTACCGGCATGTGGCGCTTCTTGAGTGGTGACATGTGTCACCTGGGTATGTCCCCATAGGACCTGAAAATGCCATATCAGCATGGCACGTGTCCACCATACTGTCGTGTCAAGGTGACATCAGCCATCATGTGTCCCTTATCAAAACCAATCATATTCAACCACATGCCCCCCTAGAGGAGAGAGAAAATGCCCTCCCTCTTCTGGTTTTGTGACTAAATTCCTTTATCAATGCTTCTTTGGACTTTCCTGACACCTTAACACTAGAGGCTCAATCTCGATGAATTTAATCGCAATTGGAACTTCATGTGATATTGCAACTAAGGTTCTCACTTGTTTGATCATTGATTGTGATGCGTCGATCTCTTGATGCTCTAATGCGTTGGACCTCCAATATGTGGGATCTTCGATGTGCGGAATACCATGTATGGGGGATCGCTGATGTGAGGGATTGTCGATGTTCCGTGACTCGGGATTTTACCCTTAGGTATGTTCTCCTTGTTTTCTGGTTTTCAAAAGGGAAACTTCAATCTTCTCTAACTTTTGATTTTGGAGTCCACTTGAGGAGTTCCATATATTGTTGGAAAGATAATTCCAAGAACTATCCATTTGAGGAGGTCATATTTATATTTGAGGGATTATCTAGCTTGAAATATGGCTGCAAAATTTTATGTTCCTTTGTATGTTGGTCAGCTAAAAACAAATTTTACAGTGAGTGACAACATTGGATCCAACTGGGAACAGTGCCTTGCTGGCAAGGTGCTGAGAACTTGCAAAGAAATAGCCTTCACCATTGGGCATGGAGTCAAATATATAATGAATCTATAATATCAAAATAATCTCCATGGAACTTTATCTGCTAGGAGTCCTTTCCTCATTCAACTAAAATGCATAAAATTAAATTCTAACAACTAGAAAATAAATGCTCAGCTAATGAGCTTATTTATATACAACTCCTACTTATGTATTGGGCATAAATTCACCTAAGTGATTTCAATGCTCCAATGGTACTAAGTCAGCATTTGGGTGTTGGACCTAATGCCTCCATGCTGGTGGAATTCAAAAATCAAAACAAGTATGCACCCTGAAAAATATTCTGACAAAAAAATTGATATGTGCCCCCAACTTGATTGTTGATGCTCAGCTCTTTTAATCTCCTCCATGAACCTTCTAATTGGGCTTGGAATTGAGGAATATTATTGCAGGCCAAAGAAATATGCCATGTAGTCAACTATTGGATCATGGACATAATGAGAGAAAATTGCAATCGCCTCATTTTCTTGAATAGTATGTTGACCAGTATCTTCTTGGTTGGGGTAGCCACTGACACTACTTGGCTCTTTTTCTTTATCCCATATGGGTCTGGAGGGGGAGGGTGACTTCTCTTCTTGAGGGCTTTAGGCATAAATCAGGTGGGATCTAAAGGCCCCTTTCCCTTATTAGTTAGCTTAGGAGTCTCTGGGGAAAGAGTACCTTCATTTTGATCTTACCCTCTCGATCCATTTCCGGATGACCTCAAATAGTCTTTCTTATGCAGCTAAGCCTGCATGAGTTCAGAAAATTGTTTATAGTAACTATCAATCTCATCATTTTTCAGTTTTGCATCAATATCCTCCTCCTCTTCTTCATATGCTCTGAGTTCTTGTTCTTTATTGGAGAAAGAGGAACATATGTTCCCCTGAACATTATTTGTATCTGGTGTCTATTTCTGTGGATCATATTCTATATATAGTGGAGGATGAGTGTGATCTTGTTGTTCTTTCTTATCCCCTTGAAATATCTTTAGGGGAGGCCTTTTATTTTGGGGATTTAAACATGGATTAGAAGCCTGGAAGTTCTGTCGATTTATACTTTCTAACTCTAGTTTTTCTAGTCGTTGTAGTGGCTGCAACACCCTCCAAAATTTTGGCCTGAATCCAATTTCAAAGCCCCCCCTGTATTTTTTTTACTTGATGTTTGTAAGCACTCAGGCTCACCCTATGAGCTCTTGTTGAGTGTTTTCACCCTCCTTTCTTGAATCTTCAACAGACATCTTTTTGTATGTTGGTCACAATTTCATGCTTGCATCCATGTTATAGTCATGCACAAGGTCCCGCTTCGTGTGTGCAGGTTGTATTCGCTATGTAAACATTCGTCGCACTCACACATGAGGTTGTATACATTGTTTCGCAAGCATCATCACGCTCATTCAATGATCTATCACAAGCGTCATGCTTGTCGCTCACACCGTTGGTCAGTCACATTGAGTATATGTTGTCTTGATGGTTTGAGGCATCTTGTCGTCAAGTCATGTTGAGTGTGTGTTCGTCAGGTCACGTATGCACAAATTCACTCACTCACACACTTAGTAATTTTTCTGAATATATGACAACCGGATCACCCTCCAATAGCTGGACATCCACCACATAATCGACTCGGGCGACTATCACCCGGAATAGTGTAGAAGTGTCCAACAAGCCATTTCAATCTATGATGCTTGCAAGCTAATAAATCAACCCTCCTGCTGTTCAACCAGAGAGTTTGACCATTTAGTGACCCTGGGACTCACTCCCCTAAAAAATTGCGCAAAATCTGCAGACCTTGCTGGCTCCACTGACTAAAGAAACTGTGTAGACAGGCCAAACAGACACCCAATGTCCACCCCTGTCTCCCTCAAAAAATTGTGCAATTTTTCCAGTCAATCGGCCGGCTACACACCCAGAAAACTACAAAAATTTCATGAGCAATCCTCAGCTACCCAGCATCCCGCTCAGCTCAGAAACTGCATAGAGGTGTTCAGCAGGTCAGTATCCCAACTATTACGTAGTTTTTGTCACCATCAATCCTACAGCCGCTACCAGCTCCTTGAAAAAAAATGTGCATTTTTTCCTGGCAAGCCTCCTACAACCTGCTGCTAGCTCCCTAGAGGAATTGTGCAGTTTTTGCTGCCAAGCCCCTATGCTACCTGCACTGCTTCCCTTGAGAAATTGTGCAGGTCTTCCCTCCAGCTAAGCTAGATCCCACAGATAGTCACTTCCAATCTGGATTTTCCATATCAATCTCCTAGTGACTTCTGCGCAATTTTCACTAGCAGTGCCCAGAGACCACATCCTAGCTTGAAACGTGCCTTACGCAATTTCATAGTCGTGTCCTCTCTCTCGATCACATGCATTCGAAATAGAATGGCAATGCATCATGGTAGACTAGGAGGTTTATGGATTTGATGTCGTCTCGTCATGAGTGATTGCAGATACAAGTACATGGATAAGACATCACGCGACGACAAACGGGATGAACAAGGAGAGAACATGCAAGGAGATGTGTTCATGAATGGACAAACAGACAATGCATGCGGCAAATAGATGAACATGTGAAGCATGCCAAAGCACAAGGAACAACGTGCACATGCAACATCAAGTGAACACCAAGACCATCGAAGTCTCGTACACCTCACCATGCGAAGGTGAAATTGTGATACACCAAGAGTACATCCATCACTCAGCAGAATTCTAGCTCGACATGGACACCACCAGCAACATGAACATACCAGCACTGTCATGTTGATTTGTGTGATGAGTCATGTCGGCCACATCACTATTGTGGACCATTCTGTGTAAATCAATGTAATGTAACACGGAATTCCAAGAAACCCACATGTCATACGAAGAGTCATGTAAAGATGAAGAGTCAAATAATTCAAATAGTCATGAGGGAAGTCAAACAGTCACAAGGGCTAGTTTCACCCTTAGCTATAAATACCCCCTCATTTGTACATGCAAAGGACTTTTCACCTTAGCTCCTCCCACATAGCCTTGAGAGTCTGTAGTCTTTTCTTTGAGGAGCAAGCAGTGGCTCCAATGCCCCTTTTATGGGGTTAGTGATGTATGGTGTATCGATGTGTATTGGAACTTTCGCTTAATTCAGAATCTTGATAACACACCAACATGTTTTCTTACATGTATTATAACTGTTTGTAAGACTAACCTTGAACAATTGCACTGCATGTTTCTTTAACCTGTGTTAAAATAATTAAACTCTTTCGGCTGCTCTAATACATATATTGATGAAAATGTGTTGAATAAGTTGTTAACATTGTCATGTCTGCGTGAGTTGCCTCACTGGACATCAGACAGAAAATTTCCCATAAAAATTTTATAACGACTGTCACACTCGTGTGGGCTACTCCATTTGGTGTTGTATGTGCTATCTTCTCTTGTGTGTTGTGACTGCCACATCTGTGTGGACTGCTCCTCCCAAAGTTGTGCATGTCCTGTTGTGTTGTGTGTCTCTGATAGAGTTGGGAATCTTTCACTATCGACTGGAGACTCACTTCCACCCTTTCTCTCTATGGTGAAAGAACCTTAACACAAGTAACAGTAGCACTCACTAGGCACACGAACCTTGAAAAAAAAGTAGACCACTCTCATGTGCTGACAATCAAGAGCTAAGGTAAACATTTAAGATAATGGAAATCAGGCCATCATACTAGATTAAGATAATGGCACGAAGTGATTAACTTGGGGACAGAACAAGATCTGAAGTTCGTCAATTTCAGTACATGTTGCACATAGCGTGAGCGATAATCCTTTGTCTGCTTGTTTAAATAGTACAGAGATGTGTTCACATGGACATATGATGATCTGAAAACTTACGACACACAAATAATCGAACACAACATTTCAATCAAAGAAGGGGTCAAGCCATATCAGTAAAAGTTTAGGAAAGTACATCTGTCACTTGAACCCCTCATATAGAAAGAGCTCACCAAGTTATTGGATGCACGGATCATATACAGAGTTCGTCATTCTGCATGGGTTTTAAACCTTGTTCCTGAAAGTAAGAAGTCCGGGGAAATCTGCTTGTGTGTTTATTTCCAAAACTTGAACGTGCCTCGGACAAAGACAACTACCCCATGTCTTCTATGGATGACATTTTGCAAACATATCTTGAGTACAAATGTTTTCTTTACTTGACAAGTTTTCAGGATATAATCAGGTCCTGGTAGTGGAACCTGATAGACTCAAAACTACCTTCTGTACCAAGTGGGGTACGTTCGCATACAAACGAATGTCATTTTGGCTTGTGAATGTAGGTGCAACCTTTCAACACACCATAGGCATCACCTTTCATGGACTCATCAGACAGAGAGTAGTGGTGTACCTCGATGATGTGACTATGTTTTCAAGAAAACGAGAAGACCACATACACCATCTGAAGAAAAAAATTTGGCGATGCTAGAAATATGGGATTTTCTTGAATCCAAAAAAGAGCATATTTGCAGTGTCTTAGGGGAACCTCCTTGGACATATCATTGCCAAAATCGGTATCAAGGTTGATCTGGACTGAGTCCAGACTATTACACAAATCCCTCACCCAGCCAACAAGAAATCAATGCAATCCTTCTTGGGAAAGATAAACTTCCTCCGGAAGTTCATCTCGGACTATGCGCAGATAGTAAAACTAATGCATGACATGATCAAGAAGGATGCAGTCTACAGCTAGGGCAAGAGGGAAAAGTACGCATTCACCTGTATCAAGTAGGCTATTGTAGAAGTGCCTGCACTCTACAGCCCAGATTTCAACAAAGACTTCCTGCTATACACCTTCGCCTTCGACAACTCACTCGTTGTAGTAATCACTTAGAAGGATGGACTAAATGAAAAAAGTCCCATCTCCTTCACGAGCACAAGCATGCAGGGACCCAAACTCAACTACCCTGTTGTTGACAAACAAGCATATGTAGTATACAAGGTGGTGAAACACTTCAGACCTTACTTGCTGAAGAACCATTGCGTAGTATATGTGCCTCACCCAGTAGTTCGTTGACTACTCGTACAGCAAGAGTTGGGTGAATGACGTGTGAACTAGATGATAGGCTTGCAAGAGTATGATCTTGACATTAAGCTAGTTCACACTATCAAGGGTCATGGTCTCTGGATACTCATAGCTGAGGGAGTACATGCACAGGAGGAAGAAGCAGATCTCGCCGACTGTGAGAAGGAAATTGAAATGTATGATGTAGTGCGAGCATCACCCACTGCATGTGGAATCTCTTGGTACAAAGATGTGTGACAGTTCCATGAGCACGGCACCATACCCTTTCACTTCTCCATTAGACAGAAGAGGGAACTACACCTCAAATCTTAAGCCTATCATTTGGTGCACGGAGTGCTTTATAGAAAGCAGAGTAATAGAATCTTTCTTAAGTGCCTGGAGGCACATGAATCAGAGAACATTTTGCAAGATCTACATGAAGGACCAGTCGGGGGTCACTTTGCAGGAAATACCACTACACACAAAGTTACATGAGCCAGTTTCTATTGGCCCACATTATTCAAGGATGCACACGCTTACACCTGCAAGTGTCTGATCTGTCAGTGATGTGTCGGCAAAACACAAAGGTCAGAAGCCCCATTGCACCCTGTTGTAGTAACTGAATCGTTCCAACAATGGGGCCTGGACATAATCATGGAAATTTTCCCACATTCGTCGAAACAACACCACTACATTCTAACAGCAATTGATTACTTCACGCAGTGGACAGAAGCAGTTCCACTCAAGCAAGTGAACGACCAGGAAGTCATCATCTTCCTCCAATAGAACATCATTGCTCCAAGACGATCTATCCAATCTATTCAGTGCTCATTCTTCGATGCCTTCAGCAAAGTCATAGGTTCATGGTTCAGAGGATCGGTGTCATCATCAAATTCACCGATGTGTTTATGGTTCGGTAATGTTCATGGTTGATATGGTTTATTGTGTAAAAGGACTCAAAGTTAAAGCACTTGGTCGATGACATAGTCTTATCGTAATCACCATCAGTGTTAGTTGCAAAGATGTGATGGTCGTCGTCGTGAAATATTGATGAATGTCACACAGAGACCACAAGGATGTACAAGGGTCAATCGTCCGGTAAAGGCTTCAGTTTCGCCGATGTTGCTTTGCAGAGCCGACATGGGTGTTGAAAAGTTAAAAGAAACCTAAAAGACCACAAGGATGTACAAGGGTCAATCGTCCGGTAAAGGCTTCAGTTTCACCGATGTTGCTTTGCAGAGCTGACATGGGTGTTGAAAAGTTAAAAGAAACCTAAAAGACCTAACCTTAGACCTATACCCTAACTCCTAAGCTATCTTTATTCATCATTGTTTACCCTAAGAATCCTATGCTCATAATCCTAAGTCTAAACCAATGCATTTTTACCTAAGCACTAAACCCTAATCAAACCTTTTAAAAACCCTAAGTTATATCATACACATATGCTTAAATTCTAAGCCTATTCCTATGCTAAACACATGATATCCCTATTGTTATGCCTTGTAAAAGAGTCTTGAAAAACTTTAAGATTAATGCTACATTACTATCCTAAGCATTAAAACCTAAACCCTAACCTAACACCTTTCGAACCAAACCTTATTCAAAATCTTATGTTAAATATAACCTAAGTTATAAAACCCTCCACAGAAAACCATGTATTAAACCATGTCGGAGTTGTGAACGATCACATGAGAGGCTTAGCACTGGAGGTTAGCTCCTCGGGTTATCCATGACGGTTAGCACCTGGAGTTTAGCAAGCCTCGTGGTCAACAACTGTCGGCATGTGATATGTCTCTGCAGACCGGAACCGCCAGAGAGCAAGCCACTGAGGTAACCACTGGCAAAATAGTTTTATTACAGGTGTTCACATGGGTTGTCAAGCCTTCGCCCAGTTAGCATAGTAGCTAACGGTTCCAGTTTTATTATAATATTTTTAAATGGATTTTAGTTGTGGGAGTTAATAAATTAATGCTTAGGTGTATGCTAAGGTGTCATTTCAAACTTCAATAAACCCTAGTTTCAACCTCCAAGTCAGATCATTCACCATGGAATAAGAAAAAGGAGGTTTCCATGTATTTGCAGGGTTATTTAAGCCAGGGATTTGAAGTGAGGAGTTAGTGCAAGTTTTGGTGAAGTCATTTTGTGTTTCAGGTGAAGTCGGAGGAGGTCATAGGAAGTTTTGTTTCTAGCATTACGGGAGCATCCAAATACAGAAACCAGAACCGTAAGTAGCATTGGAAAGCCAATTCAAAGAGCTATCTAGTGACAGTGATCAGATTTTCCTATGTGCAAATTCAATATGATTAAATTTCTATGTAATCAACCTCTTGAGTTCATTCCTAATAAAGCGGATGCCCATCTTGAAAGTAGACCCGAAGACGTAGTCCATCAGGGATGAACTCCGTAATCAATCTTGTTGTCTGGTATACACTGTGTTTGATCTGTTCAATACTTCTTTTCACGTGATTCTTATGTTTTTAATTCCGTCGCATGGCTCTTTCTTCCTTCTATTCCCACTACAAGCATGCCTTAAGTTAACATTCAGATCACTGATGGTATAATCAATTCTACTTCGTTTTAAGTGTATGATCATTTCAGATCATATAACTAGGTATCAGAGCAGGTTGCGATAGTAGAATTTCCAGTGAATGTTAACCAGGTCAAGGTCACAACGTGGAGAAGGGATGCTTGAAGAGGGAAATCTGGAAATCGAAAAGCGAAGAGTTGCTCATAAGTCGAAGATGACTAGATTTGAAGCAGGAGACATTCCTTAAGAGACTAAGATGATTGATGCTAAGATTCCGTAGATGTTCTTGAACATGGAGAAAATGTTGGGAGAGCACATTCAAGAGAAGAAGGCAAGAGATGCAGCCTCCTCTTTGAAATCATCGAAGAAGTACAAAGGAAAAGGGAAGACTGATAAATCACCTTCACCTGCATCATCTCCATCATCCTCTTCTTCTTCTTCTTCTTCCAATGCAGAATCTGAAACGGAAAAGAAACCTAAGAAAACATCTCTTTTGAAACTTGATGTTAAATTTGAGTTACCTGTTTATGATGGCGAAATGAATCCTGAAAAGCTAGATAATTGGATTAAGCAATTAGAAGTGTATTTTCACATTCAGAACATTTCTAGCGATAAAAATAAAATTCAGTTATCTACACTTAGAATGGGGGGAACATCTTTAATCTAGTGGGAAAGTAAAACTCAGCTAGATGTTAAGTGTAAAGGAAAATTCATCTCATCATGGTCTAAGTTTTTAAAAGCTCTTAGGAAACAGTTCTATCCTTTAGGATACATGCAGCAAGTTGTTATTGATTGGAAACATCTAAGGCAAGGTAAAGGGCACAGTATTCAGGAGTTCACTCAGGAATTCAGAAAGAAAGTGCTTGCGCTTGGAATTTAGTTGGATTCATGGGAAACTTTATTGAAATACATCGGTAGTCTACATTCTTATTTGCAACACACATTGTTAATGTTTAATCCTGATGATTTTGATGAAGTGTGTACCCAAGATATTCACATCGATTCAGGTGGTATACCTTACAAGTTTTCACCACAAACATCCAAGCCATTGGAAGGCAAGGATTTCCATGATGGCAAGGGGAAAAGCAGTTCAAAAGGGAAGAAAGCAACAATAGTTCAGAGAGACAGACCTACTTGTACTCATTGTAAGAGGATCAGTGATGACAAAACGAGATGTTGGAAGCTTCATCTAGAACTTAAGCCAAAGAAGTTCTTTAAGGAGAAGGGCGAAATGAGAGCCAATGCATCAATCCAACGGGATTTTAGTTCAGATTCTAGTGATGAGAGGAAGGTAACTACTATGGTTACAAAAGGTAAAAATTTTGACATTGCTTCAAGTTCTAATTTTACTGCAAATCCATCAAATTTAATTCCTCCAAATGAGCACAAAAGAGTTGAACTCTTCCACATAAGGATAACATCTAAGCATACAAATATTGATACAATGTTTGATACGGGATCACAAGAAAATTTGATATCTGAATATTGAGTAAATAAGTTGGGTTTGGAAACACGGGATCATCCAAGACCATACCCATTAGCATGGCTAAATAAATCAACTCAGATACATGTCACAACACAGTGTCGATTAAAATTTGCAGTTACAACAAACTACATTGATGAAGTGGAGTTAGATGTGGTTCCAGAAGACATATGTGGATTTTTCTTAGGAAGTCCTTATGTTTATGATCAATATCCAGTGTTCTATAGGAAAGAGCGTAAATATCACCTCAAGAACTATGGGGTTGAATTCATTGTTAGGGCACATAAAGTCAAATCAAACTTGGAATTAGTTAATGCAAATCAAGTTAAGCAGTTAATAAGTTCAAGGTGAGAAGGCTCCAGGTCCTGATGGCTTTACCTCCAATTTCTTTCATGAATTCTAGGAGCTGATCAACACAGAGGTTTGGGAATTAGCGGAAGAATCAAGATCCATGCATTGGATCCTCCCATCCCTCAATTCTACTTTCATTGCTCTAGTACCCAAAGGGGATGAATCAAATACGCCAGATAAGTACAGGCCAATTGCACTATGTAATGTCATCTATAAACTCATATCCAAAGTAGTGGCAAACCGGCTCAAACCTCTTCTCCCTCTTCTCATCCTTCCGGAACAGACTGGATATGTAGAAGGGCGTCAGATAATGGATGGCATTATTCTTTCAAACGAGGTGATCCACTCCTTAAAAATTCTAAAAAAGCCAGGTATGATTCTAAAGCTTGATCTCTCCAAAGCATTCGATAAGCTTAGCTAGGAATATATTCATCAAATGCTATTGGCCTTTGGCTTCAATGCCACATGGACTCGATGGATAATGAATCTTATAACCTCTCCCTACTTTTTGGTCCTCCTTAATGGGTCACCATTTGTGCCTTTCCGCCCCTCTATAGGCATTCGTCAAGGGGATCCCCTATCCCCCTTCCTTTTTGTCCTCATGGCAGAAGGTCTCAGCCGCCTCCTTCACCATGCTATTTCCTCTCAAGCTATAAATGGCATCACACTTCATGGTCTCCATCCCCTATCCCATCAACAGTTTGTTGACGATACTATGCTCTTTGGTCATCCCTCTTCCATAGAGGCCAAAGCCTTTAAAGCCTTGCTCTCTCTCTTCTCAGAAGCCTCCGAAACCTCCATCAATGCTACCAAATCCCAACTTTTCTTCTTCAACACCCCTGTCACCACTCAAAAAAGCATTGTCCGTATTCTAGGATTCACCACCGCAGCACTTCCCTCAAAATACTTGGGAGCTCCTCTTATGGTCTCCGCCCTTAAGCATGCTTCCTGGCGGACGTTGCTTGACAAGTTGGAAGCCAGACTTTCCTCATGGACATTCCGATCTCTCAACATAGCAGGTAGACTCATTTTGATCAAATGCGTTCTCTAAGCTATGCCTCTGTATCTTTTCTCCATTCTGGCAGCTCCCAAATGGGTTCTTAAGGCAATCCACAACCTTCAAAGAAGTTTTCTGTGGGGCTCCACGGGGCTCAACAGGAAATGGGCCCTTTTCAATTGGAAAGAGGTATGCGAGCCAAAATCAAATGGTGGACTAGGATTACGGGATCCTCTCCAAAGAAACAATACAATGGGAGCCAGGATATGGTGGAATTGGATAGCGAAGCCACACATTCCCTGGGTGCGGCTTTGGCAGGCCAAATATGCGCCAGGAAGTCATTGGGATGAACTCATTAGAATCAGTCCTAGCATCTCAGGTTCCATGATATGGAATGCCGCCAAAATTCACAGCACCTTCATACAAGAGCATAGCTTCTGGGAAATCCACTCTGGCAACTCTGCATGGTTTTGGGAGGACTCATGGCAGTAGCTACCGAAACTCGCCTCGCTCTTCCACAAACCAATCTGGCAGACTTCTATGCGGCAAGCTAACCTCACTCATGTCTCTCAATTTTGGCAGCAGCACCCGCTTCAAGAATTCAAACAATGGAAACCCGCCAGCTCCTGGCAGATCGATTGGCACGGAGAAACCTACACAGAAATAGAACAAGAGTTAAGTCATAGAAAAATCAAGCATTCGAATCAGCAAGACAAACTGAGGTGGGGATATACTATAAAAGGTATGTTTACCACCAGGGAAGCATATCAGTTACGCTACTCTAACTCCAATACAGCCACAGATCAGCTCTGGGATCGCATTTGGCAGTCCAGGCTCTGGCCCAAGGTATCTACCTTTCTATGGCTCTTAAGTAGAAGGTGCATCCTAACGTGGGATAATCTACAAAAAAGGGGCTTCATTGGCCCCTCAAGATGCCCCAACTGCAATCTTCACTCGGAAACCATCCTGCATCTCATGGAGATCTGTCCACTCGCTATTCAGCTATGGGAGAAAGTTGATCAATGTAACAGAAGATCAGGAACGCGGCAGGGGGACATAGCAGATACTCTAAGAACCTGGCCCAAGCATCCCTATCATAGCCCCATCCTAAATTCTATGTGGAACCTCATTCCAGGTTTTCTTTACTAGATTTTATGGAAGGAACGGAACAACAGAGTCTTCAACAACAATAACAGGCCTATAGAAATACTCTGGCTTCTCCTAAAGCAAAATCTCCAAGAAACTCTGGCGCTTCGAACTTGGCAAGATACAGATTGGCCGGACTCTCCTCAGGAGCGTCTCATCCTAAACTCCTAGAATCTTAACTTATCCAGCTTGTCCAATATCAAATCTCGTCCCCCTACTAAGTCTGCCTCCCCCCTCCAATGGTCCCCTCCTACTGCTTCCTCTTTCAAACTGAATTTTGATGGGGCAACTAAGGGAAACCCTGGGCCAGCAGGCTTTGGAGGAGTAATCAAAAATGACAGAGGAGCAGCTATGCATATCTACTATGGTTCGATTGGAAAAGACACCAACAATGTGGCGGAATTGGAAGGTTTGTGGAAAGGGATATGCATTGCAGATCAAAACAATTTTTACCCGCTAGAAGTAGAGGGAGACTCCCTTATCCTTATTAATGCAGCTACAAGAATTCAAGCGGGCACCTTAGCAGCTAAAATAGCATCCATTTGGAGGTTTCTAAGCAGGCTCGAAACTCTTGAGGAAAGGCTAAGGCGCCCCCATAGCATTATTTTCAAGCATGTCAGGCGCACAGCCAACAAAGTAGTAGATAGATTGGCCAACCAAGGGGTCAACCTGTAGCTCCCTCCTTTCTCAAGCACTCTCAATGACTCAGATGATGCACAAATCCAACAGGAATGCACTTCTCTGGTGCTTCAGGATTACCCATCCCCGGCTGCGGGTGTTTAATTCAATGCGATGTACAAGGACGGTGCTCCCACTGGGCAAGTGGCAGCCTAGTCCCGCCACTTGTATGGATAGAAGGACGGCAAGCAATCCCCGCAACGTTAAATTGAAGGCTGCCATCAACTCCCACCTGCAGTCTGTCGTTCACAGCACGATGGAGCTCTTGCTGCTTGCTTCTCCCACGAATTGGTCTCAGATCCTCTGTTGGGTTGTGGTGATGGCTTTGGGCGACTCAATGCGCCATTATAAGAGTTCGCCTCCGCTCGCCTGGACAAGCAATTCAGCGTTGTTTCAATTGGGGTCTTGGCCTCTGCTGCATTTGGTGTCTCGGCCTCTGGTTTATCTGGTGTCTCGGCCTCTGTCTCAGTCGAGGTCTCGGCCTTCGTCTCAGTGGGTCTCGGCCTCTGTCTCTTGGGATCTCGGCCTCTGTCACAGGCTTACCCACATCTGTTCTCCCCTCTGTTATGGTCGCTCCCTGCGTTCTAATTCCTCGCCCCTCTGTGCCTCCATCACCTTGCCTTCCTGGCTCACTATGCCTTCGCTCACTATGCCTTCGCTCACTGTGCCTTCACTCACTGTTCCTTCTTGGCTCATTGTGCCTTCGCTCCAGCGTCACCTCACCTGGGTCTTCAGCATGCCACGTGAGCGGCTTCGACTTATCAGCAGGAGGGGAGGTTCTCGGGGTGGTTCAAGAGGACGGGTTGTCCAACAGCACCCCTCCAATACCTCGGACCCTTCGTCAGATGAAATAGAATCCCCAGCGACCAGGAGAGGTAGGGGAAGAGGTAGAGGGTGGGCTCGCAATGCGGATTGTGCGCACATCGCTCATCCCACCACCCGTTTCCGAATTCCTTTTACCCTAGCCAATTCCTCTTTTATAGTTTCAGTCAAGATCGAGAAGTGTGAGAATTCGGCTCAACCCAGAGCCTCTTCAGAGCATAGGCAGGCCACTCATGTCCAATGCCAAGGAACTCTGTCCGCGGTGAACCCTGGAGCGGTTGCGGGTCCAAGTGTGCCAGCCAAAAATGCAGTCCTTTAGTCGGATTCCAGTTGCTCAGAGCAGTATGGGTGCAGGATAGTCGAGGAGCAGCCTTCCACCTCCGTGGTCGAATGAACACGCCTTCTCTTCCTTTTTTGGTCCTGCAAACGAAACAGGAGGTTGCCTCCTTTGCACTCCACAGTACACATGCTAGTTTCAAGTCTACGCCAACTTCACTTGGTGGTTTTTGTTAAGGTTGTTGTCTTGTTTAGTTATGTTCAGGTTTGAGTCTATTTCAGTTCAGTCCATGCATGGACTTAGCAAGGTTCTACCTCTGTTTGTAATGCATTCTGGGTAGTTTTTGGTTTTGTTGGGTCGAGTCAGCTTCCAGAACTTTGTCGGTAATGCTACTTGGTCAGTTCATGGTTGTTTTTGGACAAGTCAGTTCTCAGGGAAGTTTTGCCCTCCAATGTAAGTCCATTGCTCAATCCATAGTCAGTATGGAGAGAATCTTCGAGGCTTGCCTCACTGTAACTTTTTTTCTATAATAATAGGAGTAGACAAATTCACAAAAAAAAAAAAAAAGTTCAAGTAAAAGATATGTACTCATTCTTATTAAGGAACAATGAGATACTTGTTTAGATTGCAAGATTCAGTTTAGAGATCAATTGGTCAAGGTGGTTAATTATTTTCCAAGACATCTTATTCATAAATAGGATGAGCAACATGAGATACATTTGATGCCCTTTGCTCAATTTCCTAAAGACAGAATGAATTTTAATTCATTCATTCAACTGAATTCTAGAAACTATCATCATCATCAATGTATTGTAGGGAATGGTACATGTGAGTCTAGTCCGAGAGTTGTTTCAAATGGTATGTTTATTTTCAGTTTCAGGGGTGCAGGTCAATATTGGGGAAAGTCAGTGTTACATTTCTTTGGTATTGCATCATCATTTCATGCTTTAAAAAGTAATGAAGCCTCTTTTCAAGTGGAGAGGAAGTCTATAAGTTTTCATGACAAAGCATTTTTGAAAGCAAATCTAAAGTTTCCTTATCATGATTTGAAAACTAATGCATTAAGTGAAAGTGTTAGTCAATGGAGATATCAGTTAATAGATGAAGAAATAGTGATTCAAGTAAAACAACAATTACTTAGATACTTTCAAAGTCAAACTAAGTTGCAGTGGTATTTACATCATAGCTGGATGAGTTCTGTGTAGCAAGTTCACTTAATAATCAGTCAACAAGAAAGTAAATCAAGTCAAGTAATTGATATGAAGTCAAAATCAAAGGAGTCTTTGAATATTTCAGTTATTCCAGAAAGTAGATTGTTAATACCCATCAAATGTATTGAACAAAGTTCTACAAATACTGTTTTCAAAGATGTTTTTGAATCACTAACTCATGGTATTTCGATGGAAGAAAGTAAATTCCATGATCATTCCAGGATGTTTCACCATATCAGCAAGTTGCGCGTAATGCAGATGGATGGAACAAATCACAGGTTCAGGATGCGCCATGATCAGCATCATCAAGTTCATCACTTTCAGGTAGTTGAACGAATGTATTGGTACACCATCAAGGCAAAGTGGATAGAGATCGGGAGAGTGAGGGAACTCTGCCTTCATCTAATCTCTGCTTAAAATCCAACTTTTGTGGTCCCAAAGCTTTCAAGTGGAGAGGAATGATCTAGGAGGATCTAGCCAATCAGTTCAGTGCTCAGTATTCTATGTCTTCAGAAGAGTCAGAGGTGCGTGGTTCAGAGGATTGGTGTCATCATAAAATTCACTGATGTGTTTATGGTTTGATAATGTTCATGGTTGATATGGTTGATTGTGTAAAATGATTCAAAGTTAAAGTACCTGGTCGATAACATAGTCTTATCGTCGTCACCACCAGTGTTAGTTGCAAAGATGTGATGGCCTTCATCATGCAATATTGACGAATGTCTCATAGAGACCACAAGGATGTACAAGGGTCGATCATTCGATAAAGGATTCAGTTTCACCAATGTCGCTTTACAGAGCCGACATGGGTCTTGAAACATTAAAATAAGCCTAAAAGACCTAACCCTATACCTACACCCTAACTCCTAAGCTATCTTTATTCATAATTGTTTACCTAAGAATCCTACACTCATAATCCTAAGTCTAAACCAATGCATTTTTACCTAAGCACTAAACCCTATTCAAACCTTTTGAAAACCCTAAGCTATGTCATACACATATGCTTAAATTCTAAGCCTATTCCTATGTTAAATACATGATATCCCTATTGCTATGCCTTGCAAAAGAGCCTTGAAAAACTTTAAGATTAATGCTACATTACTATCCTAAGCATTAAAACCTAAAGCCTAACCTAACACCTTTCGGACCAAACCTTATGCAAAAGCTTATGTTAAATATAACCTAAGTTATAAAACCCTCCACAGAAAACCGCGTATTAAACTGCGTCGGAGTTGTGAACGATCACATGAGAGGGTTAGCACTAGAGGTTAGCGCCTTGTGGTTAGCCATGACGGTTAGCACCTGGAAGGTTAGCACTTGGAGGTTAGCAAGCCTCACAGTCAGTAACTGTCGCATGTGACACGTCTGCGCAGACCGGAACTGCCGGAGGGCAAGCCACCGAGGTAACCGCCAGCAAAACAGTTTTATTACAAGTGTTCACATGGGCTATCAAGCCTCCACCCGATTAGCATAGCGGCTAACGGTTCCAGTTTTATTATAAGGTTTTTAAATGGGTTTTAGTTGTAGGAGTTAATAAATTAATGCCTAGGTGTATGCTAAGGTGTCATTTCAAACTTAAACAAACCCTAGTTTCAACCTCCAAGTCAGATCACTCACCATGGAATAAGAAAAAGGAGGTTTCCATGTATTTGGAGGGCTATTTAAGCCAGGGAGTTGAAGTGAGGAGTTTGTGCAAGTTTTGGTGAGGTCATTTTGTGTTTCAGGTGAAATCGAAGGAGGTCATAGGCAGTTTTGTTTCTAGCATTACAGGAGCATCCGGATACAAAATCCAGAATCGTAAGTGGCGTTGGAAAGCCAGTTCAGAGGGTTATCCAGTGACAGTGATCAGATTTTCCTGTGTGCAAATTCAATCTGATTAAATTTCTATGTAATCAAACTCTTGAGTTCATTCCTAATAAAGTGGACGCCCACCTTGAAAACGGACCCGGAGACGTAGTCCATCAGGGACGAACTCCATAATCAATCTTGTTGTCTGGTATACATTGTGTTTAATATATTCAATACTTCTTTTCGCATGATTCTTATGTTTTTAATTCCGTCACATCACTCTTTCTTCCTTTTGTTCCCATTGCAAGCATACCTTAAGTTAACATTCAGATCACTGATGGTATAATCAATTCTACTTCGTTTTAAGTGTATGATCATTTCAGATCAATCATCTCACACTTTGGTGTCATGGTATCACTTTTGTTTGATAATGTAATATACTTTTCATATTTAAAGCTTCGTGATTTTTCTTTGCAAAATGGTATTGTGCTAAAACATTGATCTAACTACTACTCACAGGGAAACGGTCTCACAAAATCCACGAACAAAAACCTTTTCGTATAATCAAAAAGAATGTTTACTTTGAGCAGTGTAACTGACACTCTACCTTGACAAATGTTTTATGGGATGACCGTGTAACACCCATACCCTCTCTGAATACCTCACCATAATTCCTGGTCTATGGTAAAGAATCCATCCTACCACCCAACGTCTACTTGCCTGCGCCGTAGTTGTCTCAAGAATCCCAAGCCAAGCCTTGTCTACTATTTCAACATAGGATGGATACACTTCACAAACTATAGGAAGAAAGGATGAAGGCAAAAGAAAATTTTACACTCCACCAGAACCATATCAAGAGATGGTTTTACAAGAAGACTGCAGGGAAAGCTAACTTCGAAGTTGGTGACTTAGTCTTGAAATGGGATAAACCCCATGAAGACAAAGGCGAGCATATGAAGTTCCAATCCCTGTGGATTGGTCTGTACGCAATCTAGAATCTTGGCCCTTACACGTACCATCTGCAATCACTTGACACGAGGATTGACAAGCTTCCTGTCAACGGCCATCTCAAACATTATTTTTAGTAGGTCGGGTCGCGCCCCACACCATGTACATAAGTCTATTTTTTGCTTATTATTTTTCTTTTTTTCTTTGCTTATGATTTCTATTTCTTGTTGTTTTGTTGTTTAGTATCCTGCTATTTTTGGTTTTTGGTAAACAAGTGTTTCCCTTTACTGAGTTCTGAATTTTGAATGAGTATGTGGTTGATATCTAAAGAGTCTTGTGACACTGCAGCACTTGGCCTGTCCTGCGTCCGTCTTCTCTATGCTTGGTTGTAACCTTTGGCCGATGAAGTCTTGACGGAAAATATGAGTTGTCTGCAAAGGAATTTGGG
This sequence comes from Pinus taeda, assembly GCA_000404065.3. NCBI lineage: Eukaryota > Viridiplantae > Streptophyta > Pinopsida > Pinales > Pinaceae > Pinus > Pinus taeda. The sequence goes on from APFE030167533.1 coordinate 29,138, forward strand.
GTCCAACCATGAACCTGTGTCCACACTAGGAAGCCCCATGCCTATACCCAGCCTTCTGCTCTATGTGATCAAGCTCATCCAACTAGTAAAAACAAAGAAGGGGAAATCTAAACGAGAAAACTTATTTCATAGGTCTTACATGTTTCTCTAAAGGAACAACTTTTCTGCTCTCAATAATTTGGGATCCCTCTTCTGCCCCAAAATAAATAAGTTCCTATGCACATTCCTCTTTAAAAATACAAAGGTGAAAGAAGAGAAAGGCTTCTTATGCAGAGAAGTGAAGCATGCAACTCCACCGGGGTACTGACCAGGCTCGCTAGCAGTGGAGCAATGCATGTGTTCCTGCGTTACTCCATTGGGGTACTTTCCAAGCCTGCTGGCAGTGGAGCAACACCAGAGATGAAAACTTATACTCTGAAAATTTTTAAGCCAAACTACCATCCCTATTTCGAAACACTGTGATCAAGCTAAAACCTTTTGTTGTGTTCAACTGAGTTGGAAAAAGGTGAACCATGTATGTCTATGGGGTAAGTGGGGAAGCTGAAGTAACCCGTACATCAATTCAATACTCCCTGAAGGACGAAGGCCCTGTGCTATAAATGGACCAAAACAGAGAATCTGGAATTCAACCAGTGTGTCGCAAAGTGTTGTAGCGACTGCAACACCCTCCAATATTTTGGCCTGCATCCAATTTCAGAGCCTCCTTTGGAATTTTTTTTACCTGATGTTTGCAAGCACTTAGGCTCACCTTGTGAGCTCATGTTGACTCTTTTCACCCCCCTTGCTTGACCATTCAACGGACATCTTTTTGCATGTTTGTCACAATGTCACACTTGCATTCATGTTTTGGTGACGCACAAAGTCTTGCTTCGTGTGTACAAGTTGTATTCGCTATGTAAACATTCATCGCACTCACACAGGAGGTTGTATTCATTGTTGTGCAAGCATCATCGCAATCATTCAACGATCTATCACAAGCATCGCGCTTGTTGCTCGCACCGTCATTCAATTGCGTTGAGTATATGTTGTCTTGATGGTTTGAGTCGTCATGTTGAGTGTGTGTTCACCAGGTCACGTATGCATAAATTCACTCACTCACACACTTAGTCATTTTGCTTAATATCTAATGACCGGATCACCCTCCAACAGTCGAACCTCCACCCCAGAATCGACTCGACCGACTCTCACCTAGATTAGTGAAAAAGTGTCCAACAAGCCATTTCAATCTACACTCCCCACAAGTTAATCAACCAACCTTCCTACTGGTCAACCGAAGAGTTTCACTGAACAGTGACCCAAGGACTCACTCCCCTCAAAAATAGTGCAAAATCTATAGACCTTTCCTGCTCTGCTAATTGAGGAAACTGAGAAAACAGGTCGAACAAACACTCAGTGTCCGTCCCTGTCTCCCTCAAAAAATTGCGCAGTTTTTCCAGTCAGTTAGCTAGTTGCTCACCCATAAGACTGTGCAGATTTCATGAGTAATCCCTTGGCTGCCCAGCATTCCACTCAGCTTAGAAACTGCGCATAGGTGTTCAGCAAGTTAGCCTCCCAGCAATTGCGTATTTTTTCACCATAAATCCCGCAGCCAGATGCTAACTCCCTGAAAAAAAATGAGCATTTTTCCCAGCAAGCCTCCTACATCTCACTGCCAACTCCTTAGAGGAATTACACAGTTTTTACTACCAAACCCATTTGCTGTCTGCATTGCTTCCCTTAAGAAATTGCACAGATCTGCCCTCTAGGTGAGCTATATCCTGCGGACAATCACTTCCGATCTGGATTGTCCATTTGAGTCTCCCAGTGACTTCTATGCAATTTTCACCAGCAGTGCTGGGAGCCCACATCCCAGCTTGAAACCTACCTTGCGTAGTTTCATAGCCTTGTCCTCTCTCCCAGTCACCTACATCCGAAATTGAACGACAACACATCATGGTAGACTAGGAGGTTTATGGATTTGATGTCATCTCATCATGATTAATTGCAAATACAAGTACATGGATAAGACATGACGTGATGATGGACAGGATGATAAAGGAGAGCACATGCAAGGAGATGTGTTCACAAACTGATAAACAAATGATGCATGCAAGGATAATTTTTTGCGAACAAAGAAACATACGATGCATGCGAGGAGAATTTTTCACAAACGAATGAACATGTGAAGCATGCCAAAGTACAAGCAGAGGAGCAACGTGCACATGCAACATCAAGCAAATAATAAGACCATCGAAGACTCCATACACCTCGCCATACGGAGGTGAAGCTGTGATACAACAAGAGCACATCCATCACTCAGCAGCATTGCAGCTCGACATGGACACCACCAGCAACATGAACATACCAGCACTATCGTATCGAGTCGTGTCAAGAGTCTTGTCGACCACATCACCATTGTGTAAATCAATGTAATGTAACATGGATGTCCAAGAAATCCACATGTCATACGAAGAGTCATGTAAAGTTGAGGAGTCAAATAAGTAAAACAGTCATGAGGGGAGTTGAACAGTCACAAGGGCCAGTTTCACCCTTGGCGATAAATAACCCCTCATTTGTACATGCAAAAGAATTTTCACCTTGGCTCCTCTCGCATTGCCTTGAGAGTTTGTAGTCTTTTCTTTGAGGAGCGAGCAGTGGCTCCAACACCCCTTTTACAAGGTTAATGATGTATGGTGTATTGATGTGTCTTGGAACTTTCGCTTAATTCAGAAAATTGATAACAGGCCAGCATATTTTCACACATGTATTGTAACTGTTTGTAAGACTAATCTTGAAGACTTGTAATGCATGTTGCTTTAACCTGTGTTAAAAAAATTGAACTCTTTACGTTGATCTAATACATATATTGATGAAAATGTGTTGTATAAGTTGTTAACGTTGTCCTTCTTGCGGGGTTGCCTCACCAGACATTAGACAGAACCTTTCCCATAAACTTTTTATAATGACCAGTGCACTCGCGTGGACTGCTCTACTGGGTGTTGTACGTGCTACCTTCTCTTGTGTGTTGTGACTACCGCATCCGTGTGGACTGCTCCTCCAGAATTTTTGCATGTCATGTTGTTTTGTGTGTCTTTGACAAAGTTGGGACTCTTTCCCTATCTACTAGAGATTCACTTCCACCCTTTCTCTCTACGGTGAAAGAACCTTGACACAAGTAACACTAGCACTCACCAGGCCCGCAAACCTTGAAGAAAAAGTAGACCACTCTCATGTGTTGACAAGCAAGAGATAAGGTAAACATTTAAGATAATGGAAACCAGGCCATCATACCGATGGGACTCCTACACCAAACAGTGTGAGTTCTAGTTGGGACTTCATGTGATCAGTTGTGGGTCTTGTATTATGAGAAGATGGCATAAAGAAACCATTTTGCAAATCAAATTTGTCACACGTGAAATTCTAAGAATAGGAGAATAAGAAAAAAGAAAAACCAAACAAGTTACTATAAGATTAAATATATCCAAGTAATGTAGATTAAAATAAACATAGGATTAAGTGACACGTTATTAATAATGCATTTTATGTATGGCAAGTGCCTTATTGGTGTGCATGGGGAGTCTTAGGATTCGATGGAGATACCATAGTACCCTCTTGAGAAGAAAATCCACATGAAGCAAAGAAGGGATTATGAATTTGTCCTAACCAATGTAGTAGAAGTCATGGCATGGAATGAAAAGGACAAATAAATTTATAAATGTTTGAGATGTTTGATGTGAAGGATGTATAGGCATGCTTTCCACTTAATGTACACAAATTAAAGCCATATATCAAAGAAGATGATTATTATTAGGTTCATGGAAAAGTAATCTAAGGATTGGTTCATAAAACATTTAAAACTTGTTTGGAAAACATGTGCAACAAAACAGAATGATAACTTACGAAGATGATTTTAGTTGTGATTTGAAAATATATTATACATGTTATAGTGATCCATTCATTTGTATATACATCTTGTAAAAATATGTTTTCCAAGAATATTAGAAAAATACCAAATGAACATCGTAGTGATACCAAGAAAATGATAATGAAAGAGATGCAGATGATCAAGGTACACCAAGAGCCGGCCCAATAACATTATGCAACAAAAGTATGTAACCAATTGTTATATTTTATTAAATAAAAGACCAGTTAATGTGGAAGAAATGCAAACAAAACATTGACCTTTCAGCTATTTTTATTTTACAACAAAGATCCAAAAACAAGAGCATGCCACGTATAAGAGTGGACAACAAGACTATAGAAATTTCTCTATAGATCAGCTAGCTCTGATACCATGTAAAAATTCTGCAAATTCTCTACAAATCTCGCTCTAAGACCTCTGTAGAAAATATGACTATAGATTAACCTCATAATGCAATATACCAAAGCAAAATACTATAGTCTACTTCTACAATCAATTTGCGGAAGCTTAAAGATTGAGCAAGATCGAGCTGAACACATATAACCAGAAGAAGAAGAATCAATGAACATGAAACATATAAAATACTCAGGGGAAAGCCTAAGCTAAAAACCCCACTATCTGTATTATCGTACAAGGTGGAAATATATCAGAATTACACAAAGCTTTATCTCTCACAGCTAACTAGCTCTCAGTACAATCCGCATGGATTCTCACAGGCAAACAAAGCTTCTCACAAGCCTTCTCCTCTACCCTCCAAGATCCTATTTCCTTGCGCAGTTTCTCCTGGGTAATCCTTCTGTTACCAAGTGGAACACTAATCTCTCACATTGATCTCACACCCTGTCAGAACTGCGCAATCCTCAAGGATCCTTGTTCCTTCTCCATGGATGAGTTTCCTTTATAGGCATACTCATGCAACTGATAGTACAATGTCCCTGTCTTTACTCTCAACTTGGTCTTTCTTTGAATAGACATGCATGAGTTATTTATGAGAGAATCTTCAGTTATCTGGAGTACACTAGTTTGATGCATGCATGCATTAATTAACTGAACTCACAATTAGTTCCTCAAACAGTTTGCGACTAATATAACTAGACTTAAATCAGTAAATTGAGCTAACTAATTACAACTCAAATACAACTCAACTTTATCTCCTTAATTAAGGGATAATCTCCTTAATTTAAGGGATAACTGTTGCATGACTTCAGAAAGACTTCTAATTTGAATTTCTCCAACTAATTAACTCAAGATGAATTAATTAATTATTTTTCAAGCAGCTGGTGAGACTAAATTCGAATTTTAATTCAAGGACAAATTAAAATTGGAATATACTGAATTCTATTTGTATCATTTCTTGTTGCTATTTTCAACAAAGATACGAGAGGGGCATTAAGTGAGAACAAGGTGCCTTTTTTCATTGATGCACTTATTGTTACTCTCATTTTCATATTATAATTTATAATCATCCATCTGTTAACACCCAGGTTGTTCCCTATGACTCCCAAGGGAATACGGCCGGGTAACCATAAATGGCGACTCCACTGGGGACTTCGTCAGGATTTTCTAATTGTTGTATACTTCCTAAAGCTACAGGTGAGGCCTGAATATCAGCCAGGAAGCCTTGAAGACTGTTTCTGTATTACATTAACAAATTTGCATAAAAGCTGTCCCATCCAATCTTCATACTAACTTTGAGACATACACATCCATTTCAAAATCTTATCTAGTCCTTACAGATACAAGAAAATTCTAAAAATACTCAAAAAATAATTCAGAAGCTGGCTCCCAAGAAAAATCAACGGTATACAAGGTCCAATCCTGACCCTAACCCACCAACTGTTTTTGAAAATCCTAACACAATCCTTAAAAACATTAGGAAGCAGCAAAAACAGGAGAATCCTTCTGAGCTGAGCCCTGAGACAGTCCACCTTAACCCCGTTCTGACTCCAATCAAGGTTTTATTTCGGTCTACCCCTGGTTCCCCTAGTTCACCATCTACATCTCAAACCCCTCCTTTTACACCTTCATCCACTTCACATGTTCCCTTGACCAACACTGCAGTCTCTGTCATACCTACTACCCCCACTATCCCAGTAGTCCCTGTTGTCCAAGTTAACCCTATAAACCCTGGAAATATGGCCAATAGATATGCACCCCTGCAGTTACCTGCTAATGTTGCAGCTCTGCCTCATGACTACCAATCCAAAATCTCATACTTTGACTCCACTGGCCCTTTCACTGCCATTCAGCATGCTAGAAGGATGCAAGATCATTTTGAAAACTATGAAATTGATGCTGACAGTGTAAGGATGAGAATTTTTGTTCAGAGCCTGACGGGGGATGTAAGAACCTGGTTTAGGTCACTTACTGCAAATACCATAACAACTCCTGATGAACTTTACCATGCCTTTACTAATAGATGGGAAAAGAAGAAAGATCCCTTGCACATACTGGGTGAATATGATACAATCAAACGAGGCCCTCAGGAGACCATTTTGGAGTATTGTGCAAGATTCAACAATGTATACAACGCAATACCACAGAATTTGAGACCTCCCCCTGATTTAGCATTATACAAATTCCCTGATGGTTTTGAGCCTGACATGGCATATCAGTTGAAGGAAAGAGCCCCTGAAACCCTTGAAGATGCGCAAAAAGTTGTTGTCACAGTGGAGGCTAACCTTATTGCCAAGAGGAACAGGGCAAGATTGGAAAAAAGAGTTACCTTCAAAGAGGAACCCTCAGCCTTTGATCAGAAACTGGATGCAATACTCACTGGCATGAAAAGGTTGGGTGACAGAGTGGAATCTGTGGAGAGAAAGTCATCATGGGAAGCACCACAAAGTAACCCTGTCAAGAACCCAAGTTTTAGGAGAAATCAAAACCCAAACATTAGCAAGGCCAGTTCTGATCCAGAGATAAGACCTCCCTTCCAGGAAAACTATACTGAAGCATCCACTTCAAGTGAGCAAGTAGAAGACACCCACATTAACCTAATGGGCCTAAATGATGAGCAGCAAGTTTTCCTGAGTCATGAAGATCATAAGGAGGATGACATTAAACAGTTCCAAACTAGGTCAGGTGAGTCATTTGACTTTAAACAAGGGTATGACATAGCCATTTATGAAGTTCACAAGCAATACAAGCTAAGAAGCAGAACTATAAACGTAACACAGCCTGAAAAAGCAAAAGATAGCCTGCAGCCTAAAAAAGCCATAGTTACAGAACCATAGGACAAAACTGATTCAGTTACAAGTGAAATAACCATTGAAGAAATAACTGAACTATTCCCCTCAAAACAAAAGCCAATGGCTGCACCACCTTTGCAGCCTAATCCAAATAGTGCTCTTAAAGAGATGAGTAAAAAGGATAAGTCTCATGATCAAGACAAAAATCAAGAGGAAAACTCAATAAACAAGGAAACGGCTGTCACCCACAATACCAAGATCCTAACTGAAAGACCATTTGACCTAGAAGCTGAAATTGGCAAATTGAAAATAGCTATTCCTCTTTCAGAATTAGCCAAGCATGACATCTACAAACAACAAATCAAGAAATCTCTCCAACTCACTCGTAATAAAGATAATGTCAATGTGTTAGACGATACCCCAGAATTACTTTTCGGCCCAGAGGTTGATGGAAAGACAGCAGTTACCGGGATTTTACCTTTCTATGTCAGCTTGCATGTTCATGATAAAATACTACACAATGCAATGTTTGATTCAGGCGCCTCTCACAACCTTATGCCTAAATCAGTAATGGAGAGGCTCAACCTGGACATTACAAGACCTTATAAGGACCTATTTTCATTTGACTCTAGCCAATTAAAATGTTTAGGCTTAATAAAAGATCTTTGTGTGTCACTGGTCCAGTACCCAAATAAAACAATCCTAACGGATGTGGTAGTTGCTGATATCCCACCCAAATATGGAATGTTGTTATCAAGATCATGGGGGGCTAAACTCCAAGGTTCCCTACAATTAGACATGTCATATGCCACCATTTTAGTCTTCGGTCAGCCTAAGAGGCTATATAGAGAGCCACTAATGAAATACATGGTTAGCAGTGAAGACAAGCCTCAAAACTTTCCCATATATGCTGTTCACTCTGACATAGACTCCTATATTCTCTTCAATGACAATACAGGTCCCACAAATGATGAAGAAATCCAGACAATTAAACAAGATCAGCATATAAATGAAGAAACTCATGATCCAGAAATATTGGTTAAGGAGTCAACAAACAAAATTGCTCAAAAGGACAAACCAAAGGTAAGCCAAGATCTCAAATTGCTGATGCCAAATCCCACTACAGTTGACAACCATTCCCTAAATCAAGAAGTCCTCTGGTTCCTTGAATTTGATGGATCAGTCAACAAATTTGGGGCAGGGGCAGGGGTTTGGATACATAACAAACAAAACAATCATGCAGAAGCGAGCCTATAGGTTAAACTTCGGTGCACCACAATTGGCAGATATGGAGCTCTCTTACTAGGCCTTAAACTAGTAAAATCCTTACAGGCCATAAAAGTTTCAATCCTAGGAGACTCGGACCTAATCATCCAACAAGTAAAAGGAAACTTTGTCACAAATGACAAAAGACTGAGATCTTATAGGTCTGCTGCTGCAGAAATCCTGAGTTCCTTCACTGAATTCCAAATAACCAAAATTCCTAGAACCCATAACCTTCATGCTCATAGTTTGGCCACATTTGCAAGCACTTGCAAGCTACCTTTTGAACCCCAGCATTGCTTTGAAGCTGAGGTGAAACACAGACCTTCTGTCCCAAACAATGTCAAGTATTGGCAAGTGTTTGAGGATGACAAACAAATAAACAATTTCTTGACTCTACAGCAAGAATTTGCAGGACTACGCATTTATACAGAGGCTGCAAGTGATTCACAAACACTAGTTGAACAACACCACACAAATATCTCACTTAAAACAGCAAATCAAATGCTTTTTCCAACAAACTTTGACTAAGAGAAAATACAAGAACTTGAACAAGTTCATTATGAGGAAATAGCTCATACTGAAGCTGAAGTTATACAATGGAAAGACAATTTTCTTCCAACAGGCCTAACTCCATTGGAGGACATCTTTGACTCAAATGATGTCCCTAGAAAACCAAAATTGCAACCCCTTAATGTTTCCATTGAAGAGTGCAACATTGGAACTGTTGAAAGGCCCAAGATAATCAAATTATCTGCATCCTTACCACCTGATCAAAAGCCTAAATACATTGACCTCTTTACAGAATTCCAAGATGTCTTTGCATGGAGTTATGAGGATTTAAAATCCTATGATACCTCCATCATTCAACATACAACCCCTCTAAAGCCAAATCAGAAACCTTTTAAATAGAAATTGAGGAGGATCAATACTATGCTTCTCCCCTGAATTGAAAAAGAGGTACAAAAAATGTTCAAAGCTGGCATAATAGCACCGATCAGATTCTCAGAATGGATTTCGAATTTAGTTCCTACAAGAAAGAAAACTGGTGAAATAAGGATTTGTGTTGATTTAAGGAACTTGAATCAAGTGTCCCTAAAAGATAACTACCCCTTACCCAAGATGGATCACATCTTGCAAAGAGTAGTGGGGGCATCAAGAATTTCTTTACTTGATGGATTCTCAGGCTTCAACCAGATCCTAGTCCACCCTGATGATCAGGACAAAACAGCATTTACAACCCCATGTGGAACCTTCAAATATGTCAAAATGCCTTTTGGGTTAAAAAATGCAGGAGCCACCTTTCAAAGGGCAATGGATATTGCCTTTGCCAAAGAAATCCATTATTTCCTTGTCATCTATTTAGACGACCTTACACCTTTCTCAAAGTCTGACCAAGAACATTTGAAACATCTAAGGCAAATATTCACAACTTGCAGGAAGTATGGGATTTCCTTAAATCCCAAGAAATCCCTGTTTGGATTGGAAGAAGGTAAGCTATTAGGTCATATCATTTCAAAGGATGGCATTAGGATTGACCCAGACAGAATACAGGCCATCTTGCAAATGCCCCACCCAAGAAACATCAAAGAATTACAAGCATTCCTGGGAAATATCAAATTCCTCAGGAGATTCATCCCAAATTTGGCAGAATTAAGCAGATTACTAAATAACATGTTGAAAAAGGATTCAAAGGTAAAATGGACAGTAGAAGCAAATCAAGATTTTGAAGGAATAAAGTTGGCCCTTACCCAAACTCCAGTCTTAACAAATCCTCAATTTGACAAAGAGTTTATCATTTTCTCTTTTGCTTCCCAGTATACTATTGTTGTTGTCTTATTACAGAAAGATGACCAAGGAAACGAGAGACCTATTTCATTCTTTAGTAGAGCTCTCAGAGATGCTCCCCTAAAATACCAGATCATGGAAAAGCAAGCATATGCCTTGGTCAAAACCATCAAAGACTTTAGAATCTATATCATATACTCCCATGTTATAGCTTATGTACCAAGTCCCATTGTCAAAGACATACTCGCTCAAGAGAACTTGGAGGGGAGAAGAGGAAAATGGATTGCCAACATCTTAGAATTTGACATTGAAATAAAACCTACGAAATTGATAAAGGGGCAAGGTTTGGCTAAATTAATGTCTGAAACAAATTTCCAAGCCTTGGGCATCAACCAACTGGACAGTGAACCGGAGCTAGCGACTCCAAAGATCAATGTAGCCTTTGAACAATCTCTGTGGTATTCTGATATCTGTTATATATTGCAAAACCTGTGTGCTCCCCCAGGACTGTCCAGAACTAAATGTAGGTTCTTAAAAATGAAAGCCTCAAGATTTTGTGTAATAGAGGCCAATTTGCTTTGGAAAAACCATGAGGGTATATTGCTAAACTGCTTAATTGAAGATGAGGCTAACAATGTCATAAAAGAATTTCATGTAGGTGATTGTGGTGGACATTTGTATTGGAAGTCCACTGTGGATAAAATACTAAGGGCTGGTTACTATTGGCCCACTTTGTTCCCTGATGTAAAAAGTTTCACCACCTCATGCCACAAGTGTCAAATATTTGAGGGAAAGAGAAAGTTACTACCACTCCCTTTGAGGCCTATTGCAACAGAAAGACCTTTTCAGCAATGGGGTTTGGATTTCATTGGGGAAATTCATCCCTCATCCTCATGCCAGCACAGATGGAT